>QOCX01003169.1:0-18533 GCA_005959815.1 Sarcophaga bullata
AGATTTTCTTCCGTTTGCTTATGTTTCATTTGTTTTTCCCTTTTTTTGTTTTGAAAACTTTACTTTTTACTCCCGGATTTTTTTCACGGGATTTTCTTTGCAAAATCTTTACAAGAAGGAAAAAAAAGGAAAACAAAGTTTTCCTATTTACGTTGGGATTAACGTACGACACCCAAAAAAAAACGCGACTCACTTATTTGCTTAGAATCATTGTCGGAATATGTCACTTTAACTTTGTAGCACGACCTTGATGAGTGTGCGAGCTTGTTAACGTTTGGTAGCGCTAGCGACTTTAGCACGATCCTTAAACCGAGAATGGATAGAAGACTGTGGGAAAACGCATTCGATAAGTTTGCTAGGGGGAAATTTGCGACACAGTAAGCGTTAAATGGTGGAAATTAAAGAGAACATAATGTGTCACAAGACTGAGTTTAAAATATTTTAATTTGGATAACAATAGGGGATATGAAAGTCATAGGATGTATGAAACAAGTGGGGCATCGCGAAACTGGGATGTCACCCGGAAACTTAGGTTCCGTCGGGTTAGACAACACGTAGGCTAGCTCGAGCCGTTCTACCATGGACGTCTGGAGCAGTTCGATGAGCTGGGGCTCGATGCTTCCTAAATGCGTGAGGTTTTTCAGTTGCGTGTGCTTGATCGGTGTGCATTAATTGTAGATCGTCCTTAGTATAGTTTATAACACAAATGCGTTGTGGCGATTTACAGACGCCTCCCGCGAGTCGACGATGGGACGGGGACGTGCGCGCGTTATATTTTCCTATCGCACGAAGTGGGGGGCGGACGTAGGCGGCCTAATAGCGACTCACGGCTCTCCCCAGAGTTTGTTTAGTTGCTGCTTCTATATTTGCGTTGAGGGTCTGCTGATGAGGCGCGCGGGGTCGCTGCCAGAAATATTTTTTTCATTTTTGTCTGTTGTCTGGATTGGGGAGCTGTGTGACTGAACAGAGGGTGTTCAGACCGGAGGGTGGTATTCAAATAGAATGCCGAGACACGGGTGGATTCGGTTACGGCTATGTAGACTGATTGCGACTAATGGAGTAAAAGCAGGGCTTGCTTGTCTGTTGTTCACCGAAATCAGCGATGGGTGAGGCCGCAGATAGGTAAGGAACAGTTCTTCTTCTTTTCTCTCGTCGTTTACCAGCCCCGTGGCAGTGAGTGCTGCCTGGCGGGTAGTGCGAGGGGGCGGCTGGGCGGGGGGCGTGGTGTCGGCGCCGGTACGGCGAGCCGGGGTCGCGGCGGGCGGGGCGCGCGGGGCGTTGCCGGGCCGGGGTAGGCGATGCGGCGGCGGGGCGGCGGGTGGGCTGCGGCGCGGGGCGGGGGGGCGGGCGGGCGCGTGGCGTCATTGCATGGGGTACATGTTCCAGACGTGAAGCAAACCATGAAATTAAAAGCAGAATCCTAACACAATGCACAGAGAGTCTTTTGCCATTGGATACATGCTGCATTCTGCATTATTACTCGCGCACTGCATCGGTCTTAGTTTCGAATCACCCGTGAAAATCTGATGAATCGTAAAGACGTCCGGAATAAATCAGTTTTTGGCAGGAGCGCGTGTCTTTGACGAAGCGGCGAAAGGCGTATTCCGAATTTCCTCTAAGAGGTTCAGTGCAGTTAATTTGAAGTCGCCGTATCTGAGTAGCGGTCGAGGTGAGGGTGGGTGGGCTGTCGTTTGTCGTGTGTGGGTGTATGGGGGATAAGGGCTACGGTTCAAATCCCCAAATCAGACCATCGACGAACAAAACAAATAAGAAAAGATTGATTTCTTCGGCAGATTTTCTCTCGCCAGATTCTGGCAAAGACTGCTAAGGAGCAAATAAAGTAATTTTCTGTTTCACAACGTTTCTCAAAAATCTGTCGTTCGAAGGTCAACCTTAAACGTGAGAGTCCCGGCAGGGACCTCGAGGTGTATAAAATTATAGCGAGGAAACATACAGTGTGTGCTGCAGAGCCGCGGTATTATTAATGCCGAACAGGAGGGTGTAGATGATTGAATTTGCTGTAGTATGTTTACTGTAGTGGCGATTTACAGGGGTGACGCGATGTGAGTCTTGTCGGTTGCTGGAAGTCAGTTCCGATAGTGTGGGCCGTTGGTTGAATCCTCGAGCCTGTGCACAAGGATGATTTTGTTGGCTGAGTTTGTACTCTAAGCGTTTGCAGGAAGGATAGTTCTCAGCACGAAGGAGGACAATGGCGGCGTGGAGGATGTGTGGAAGATGGGGTGAGTGGTAGTTGGCGGAAATGGACTTTGGGCGGATGGTGTGTACGTGCGCAAGTTCAGGGGGGGGCCGGGGGGGGGGGCTCTATAGAGCTACTTGTCTCGTACCTGGAAGTAGTGTCCAACCGTTGTGCACTGCACGGGCGGGTGGATTTGGCTGGCGCGAGGGTAGGGCGGGACGAAATACCCAGAGGGGGCGGTCGGCGAACACCGGTGGCTAGGGTTGGGGAGTCTGGTGTAGTGTTAGAGGGCTGGCAGTGTAAGGTTTCCAGAAAGATTGAAGTGGATGCGGCCGAGAGTGGGGTGTCGTGAACGCAACTCTTTTTTATGGGATGTTTTGACGTGTGGCCGCTTTATTCAATGAGCGGGGTGCTCTATCGGCAACGTCCTTTCGGGGTCAGTTCTTCTGGCATCAGAGAAATCCTCCTGGTGTCCCTGGCTTGATAGATAAAAAATTGGCCATGGAAGACAGTAAGCCTGAAGGGGGGGTTGTAGCGCAGAGACAAAGGTGTCGATGTCCTTGCGTAGCGCCGACCTTAGCGTGGGGGGGCGCGGCGGCGGCGTGTTGGGCGGGGGTGTGGAGCAGCTGTCTAGGGTGTGGGTGAGAGAGTTATCGCGCAGTAGGCGGGATGCTGGTGCTGTGTGGATGAAGTGTAGGGAGTGTGCTAGTTCCCGGGTAACCAGAAGGCGTGGTGGCGTGGGGTGCAAATTGTTCATTTCGAAGACAGTCGTTCTGGCAACGAAATAAGTTTGGTCCAGATAGGTAAGTTCGGAAGGGCGGGGGGGGCGCCGCGAAGGGTGGTAGACTCTGAGGTCGTCACACGCTCGATGGCATAGGAAAGAGGCTTACCCGGAGCGAGAGCGGGGAGACGCGATGGATGTATGGCGCTGACACGGGTGTGTGAGAGTACCTGACTAAAGGTGCTGTAATGAGCGACATAAGTGCGTTGAAGCATTCTCAAGAGTCCAAGGGATTGGTTGGAGTGAAAGACGCCCCGGATGATGATAGAATAAGGTGGCTGACGAAAGGGGACGGTGTGTCAATGTGAGTTAAAGGGCTGGGGGGGTGGGAAGGTAGCCGAGTACTCTAAGAGTCCAAGCGTATCTAGTTGATATGTGGTATAACCAGTGCGTTTCATGGACAAGAGGGGTTGCCACTGGGTGGATCTGGCTGTAAATGTCGCGTTGTGACAGTTGGTTCGATTCTTCGGCCTTGTCGCGCTGTATGCTACCGAGCGAATTGAAGGGGTGGTGGGGCGGTCGCTAGTTGTGAACTCGAGACGTTTGATTGTTAATCCTGGGTCAGAAGGGGAAGCGCCGGGTGAGATGAAAGGCTCTTACGAGTCCGGGCTGGGTATGCGTCTTTGATCGGGGGCGCGAGGGGCAGGTGGCGGTATACGAAACGCGGCTGTTCGAAGTTACCCTCTGCTGGTATTGCGCTTGCAACCCAACAACTGATTCCATTAAAGGGAAATACACAAAAACATCCCCTACTTTGTTTACAGAAATCCCAGGCTTTATGTGGACCTGCTTTTGGTGAAAACAAACAAACAACAACAAAATCTGAAAGTCATTTGTTACTGGTTGTTATTGTGCATTGCTCCTTTTCCGCCCGTATGTGATGATTTCAAACCTTCTTGTCTGTGCATAACATGCCGAATTGTGCTCTAACGCTGCACTAGGCAAATCCAAAGAGTAACACAATTGCCACAAATACAGAACAACAACAACAACAAAGAGCAAAAAAGCAAGAATCATCATTTCACCAAACAAGGACTTAAACAAAAAACAACACATTCTACGAGGACAACAAAACAATCAACAGCACGTAATGTCATACACAATAACAACTTAAAAACAACACTTCACGTACTCTCACTTGTGTTTTGTGTATGAAAACATAAAAGGAATAAGTCGTGTACAATAGTGTTGCTTGTTGTTTGTTTTGTGTTGACTTGTTGGTGTGTTTAGTACCGTTGTATATCATTCTACTTGCAACAATTGTACGACTAGAAAACCGTAGACACTAAGTAACAATAGCAACACAAATAACAGACAAGTCAACAACAGTCCACTGAAAAAATTTATGAGAAAAGTGTGTGAGCTGTGTATGGCGAGCAAGTGAGTGGCAACATAAAAGTCGTTAAGCGTCTTTTAGTGTTTATGATATAAATTAAGTTAATTTTCATATTTTTTTCCATTCTCTCTCCTCTCCTCTTCTCCTTCTTTTTCTTCTTCTTCTGTTTTCATTTTTATTGCTGTAGTAGCTGTGTTGCTGTTCTTGCTCCTGCTTTAGTATTTTGTTCGCAACTTTTCAACACATTGACTTACAACACACACACACACACACACACAGAAACACTGACAGACACATAAGTTTTGCTATAGAAATTCGCAGTGAATTTTCAAGTTCCGGTATCGTCACATAAATGTTAATTTATATTCCCACCGGGTTGAGTCGTCTGGAAAAGATGATAAAAAAACTTGTGACGCTTTCCAAAAAGGGTGTATGGAGAGGTGGTGTTATTATTATTACTAAAGTGTAGAGTTGCCATAGTATAGCAACCATATGATCTATTACACTGCCCTGAATCTATATAAGGCGTCCATATAAAGTCTCCTTCAATCCAGTGGTCCAACTGCTCTTGCTATCCAGCACCTATTATTCTTCGGGGATTATTACTGGCATGTAGAGCTGCCGTAGTACAGGAATCATATGTTATATTGCACTGAACTCAATCTTCAAACCTTTAGACCAACTGCTCTTGCTGTTCAGCACCTACTATCCTTCGCATGAGGCATCAATGCTTCACAATTTGTTCTGAAAGTTCATCCTTAATATCCCAAAATTGGGATTTCGGATTCGAGATGATTACCAGCCTAAACACGTCTTCTTTCAAACCACAGTGCCCATTTAAAGGCCTGATGCTTACATTACGTGGTCATTACAACCCTTCACTCCGGATTACCACCTAGTTTCTCAAACAACTTAGGTTGTGCGTGTTAATTGTATACATGAGTCGTGGGACCTACAGTTTAAAGTCGATTACAAGCGACAGATTTTTGGGAAACTTTTCATGGCAATTTTATTTATTCTCAGAGTTTTTTGCCAGAAATCTTCTGAGAGGCAGAAATATTTTTTCATTTTGTTTTGTTAGAGATATCGGACCTGGGTTTCGAACTGAGGCCTCATGTCTATAACCCAACATGCTACGTACTTGATTTCGGCCGAATGCTTACCTCAATTTATTTATGGATAGTCTGATGCATGACTCAAATCTAGTCGAGTTGTAATTGCCTAAACTTTTATTTCATTTAACCTCTCGGGTTCCATATCTTCCGGTTTGATAAGTATACTTTACCAAATCTCTTCCCCCTCTCCACACAGAGGACCCCTCAATGCTCTAAAGGCATCCGTGCCTTCCTCTTTATTTGTCTGCTCATTTCCGCGAAATTCCACACAATCTGGCACCCAGCAGATGGTAATACTATCTGCTTTACTTAACTGATTCAGCTTCCTCGCACGGTCCCATATTGTCGACTTAGCCTAAAAAGAGTTCAGAGCACCTTGTACATTCCTTTAAAGTTGAACTGATCACTTTCTGAATGCCATTGACTTCCGTTTACCCCTGTTCTAATATCTCTTCTCGATCCATTTTTATAACTCAAAATGGTCCAGCATATAAAATATTATAAAGGCCTCGAGGTAACTCCATTCGCTTTTGTAAGGCATTTCTAAAATCATGGAGTCTGCTGGTTTTGTTCAGGGGATAGTTAGGATTTGATGTTAATTATTTACAAAACGGGTTTATTAGGTCGAATTCCTCTGATGGATCTCATATTGAACTTGCCTCTCAGTATTCTAACCAATAGTTTTCAAAGCTTTGATCTTCACTTTCAAATGCAACAGACTGAGAACCAACAAATCTGCATGTTCTCTGTAGAAGTGGTTGTCTCTGTATCTACTTCAACTCCATTTGAACTATTACCAGAATTATTCCGCGTACTAAAATAAAGGCCACATAGTTCACTATCTGTCTGACCATCATAGTTCTACTTTCAGTGGATAATTTTCGGATAACATCTTCATGATTTCCCTGCAATTTCGGGACAAAGGAAGATATCAACACACCACTTTAGTAAAGAACAAAAATTTCAATAGAATGGTTCGGAACGTACTATATATACAGGTCCTGACAAAAGTCACTCATACGCAATATAACATTGCAAGGCCCCCGGGAACTAACACAAGCGATGAATAATCGGTTGAGTTTGAGCAGATCTCTCTACAAACTTATTCTTTCAGTGAATGGTCAATCTCTACGCATTAATTGGATATGGGAATGCCATAAGAATTACCCAAAGATTGCTTCAACATACATCAATCAGGTTAGGGCCTAGGTTCTCCACACTACATCGACCACATTGTGTGTGTTAACTTTATACATTAGTGACGGGACCCAAAGTTTAATGTCGACTTTGTGTGACAGAAACTTTTTTGTCAAAAGACTGCTTGAACGAACACACAACAACCCTTTAGGTCAGGATTTACAACCTAAGCTGTATCATAACAACCCATGTGTGTGTTGTTAATTTTATACAATGAGGGCGGAAACCGAGTTTAAAGGTCGCCTTTGTTAAAGACAGATTTTTTAAAAAACTTTTATGAGACTATTTTTTGCCAGTTACTCTTAGAGTTTTTTGGCCAGAAAATCTACTGAGCCACGTCGTTGTTGGAGATGTCTATCTGGGGTTTGAACCGTGTACTAACCGTCTAATAAACCAACATCCGGCCTACGTTGACTATGGCGACTTAATTGCTCGGACATATCATAGCTAAATGAACACTTAAAGCCGAAACAAGTTTCTAGGGGTCTCTGGAATGCCCGGGAGTTACTGATGTATACAATCAGAATTTTTGGGAGAAGGAAAATTTGTTTGAAACCGATAAGGACAGCCTCACAGATTCTTTGAATAAAAATTGCCATGGAAAAAGTTTTTCTGAAAAAAGTCTGTTGTTCGATGTCGACTTTAAATTGTGGCCCATGCACTTAATGGATGAAATTAACCAACACTTCAGTTGTGTGTGAAGCTAAGTTGTAAACCTAACTGAAAGGTTTAATTGGCTTTGACAGTTTTTGTGAACAGTGTTGCTAACTTTCTTCCAATTCAATGGTGCGTATCATACGATTCTAACTGCCCCCTCTTTTGATGCACTCCCCTAATTGCTTGCATCTCTTTGAAATGTTGTATTAGTCAACGTAAGTAGATTGATGGATTTTATCTTCTCTCTCTCTTTTTCTCTCTCTCTCTCTCTACATTTAAATGATTAAGAGTTTTCTTAAGTGTTGCCCAAGGGAAGTCAAGTAAATTAAGTTGCAACGCCAAAGTAGAATCTGTATTTTGTCAACGCCAGGGAGTTAAAATATGAAATGATTGCTTGGCACGTAAAATAAAAGCATAGTTCACAGCGTTCTTTCCCCCCCCCCTTCCTCTCTTAACTTAAGCCAGGATAGTTTGATGCGTTCTATGGTTCATGGCGGAAACTTAATACAAAAAAAAAAAAAAGAACTTCAACCTGCTTAATAAAAATGGAAAGTTTCTATTCATGGTAGTTTCTGAAGCTTTGTGTAGATGACAGGTTAATAAATCGAAAAAGTTCTTCTTTTTTTTTAGCGGGCATTTAAAACCATTAAGGGAAGAACAAGAAGGATGAGAACATAGGAATTTATAACCAAAAACAGCTTTAATTTGTTGAAGATTTTAAAGTAAAATTCTTCTTTGTTTTCTGCTTTAAAATTGTTCTCTTTAAAGATTTCTTTAATCTTTTTTTCATGCTGCAACAAAAAAATTTTTGTCTTCAAAGTATACGTTTTCGTGGTTTTTGGTTGCCAAAAAAAAAAAAAAAAAAAAAAAAAAAAAAAAGAGAGACGAGAAACGAGAGAAAAATGGTCATCCTTAATAAGGAGACTTTTTTACAGAGAGAGCAGTGCTAAATGCAAATGGCAGCCTTTTTCCATCAATTTTTTTAAAATTTTTTTTTCCTTTGTTTTGGTTTTTACTTCCTTTTTTTAAGGTTGTAGTTCAACAGAGCAATGTGTTCGTTAGCCAACAACGTTGTTTTTTTTTTGCTACAATATTTCGTTTATTTCTTTGAACGTACAATTTAAAGAAATATATTTTTTATTTCATAGATTTATGCATTTTGCATTCTTATCGCAATGAAAACAGCTTGGCTTTTTTCCGTCTCCCTTTTATTTTCCCTTACTTCCTTTTACTTCTTTTTATTTTGATTCTTGTACAAAAATAATTTATTTTTTTTCCTTTTCTTGTAATAATTCGCTTTGTAAACTACATTCGGTAAATTGTAAATAGTTCCAGTTATCGATAAGTTACACTATTTCACTTTGATTTACAAGAGAAGATTCTTCTTACCGTTGTTGCCTTTGTTGAAACTTTATAATGGAAGCAGAATTAAATTTTCCACAAGTTTTTCTACTTTTTTTTTGATAGTGGCTAGGTCCATAAATCTTCATAATACAACATTAAAGGAACACACACAACTTAAGTGTAAATTGATGCCTTCGAACTAAACTCTTCTATCAAAAGGATTTGACTTCACTTCTAACATTTCACATTCCTATTAATGTTGAAATAATTAAAAAGATAATAACACTGGATACACTAGATACAATCTACAAGGCATTTCAAAAGTGGCTACTAGATCAAAGCCAGACCATTGCCATCAAAGAAACCCACCTAGAGTGAATTTTGCATACCCCTGTGTCAATGTGACTTGAAATGGCTTAGAAATGGTCATGAAGAGGGGATAGACAAATCTAGTTCACATATAGTCAATAGAGATACCATAGCCGTCTATTTCGCCCTTACCCTTTAACTTTTCAGAGCTTCTGAGTTCATTCTCAACAGATCATTTAGATCGTCTGCATTGTAGAAACCAAGATGTTTCTTCTATCATAGCCCTTGGCACTCAATACATAAGTCAGTGTAAAAACTATCCAAGAACAATATGTCTCGTATGAGTGCATCAAGCACCATGCTGAGTGCTCAAATCTTAGTTACATTTGCTAAATCATCTTATCCGAATCCATGCAGTGTTGTTAGTTGTAATCTCGAAGGCGATAATCTTCTACAAAAGAAATTTCCTCGGGACTTCGATATTTCTGCTATAATTCCTGCTGTAGTTGCCGCTTTAACTCACACTTTAATTGACGTTGGTAGCGCCGTAAATACCGTTTTAAATGCCTCTGTAATTCCCGCTGTAATGGCCGCTGGTTAAGCCATAGTTGTCTCTGTAATTTCTTCTGCAATTTCCACTGTAACTCCCGCTATAATTGACGCTATTTGCGCTGTTTTTACCACTGTAATTCCCTCGGTAATTGCCGCCGGTGTCGTTGCAATTTCCACTGTAACTCCCGCTATAATTGACGCTATTTGAGCTGTAATTTCCGCTGTAATTCCCTCGGTAATTACCGCTGTTACCGGTGTAATTGCAACTGTTGCCGCCCTATTATCAGCTGTTGCCGCCTTATTTTCAGCTTTTGACGCCCTATTTTCAGCTTTTGACGCCCTATTTTCAGATGTTGACGCTGTTGTTAGCGTTGTAATTGCCGCTGTTGCCGATCTAATTCCCACTGCTGCCTCTGTAATTGCCGCTGTTGCCGCTTTCATTCCCACTGTAATACGCACCAGTTAAACCCTTCTACAATTTCTTGATTTGCCACAATGTCCTGATATCCATATGATATGAATGGCATACCGCTCCATCATCTCATTGATGATGTCGTAATCCTTGTGATCAACACTTTCGCTTGAAAGCCAATATAGAATGATCTGATAGACTAATAAATTCAGCTCTGTCTGTCGACACCAACCAATTTCAAAAATCTCCGTGAAATACGAAAGAGATTCGTTCACAATGTGCATTACACAGTTTGTTCAAATCTCTCCTTCCGGTATGGATGTTCTTATAATTCCCGAGAAGTCATGCTCAATGTTTTTAAAAGTTCTAAGTTACCTTAGGATGACTATTACTAAGCCGTAGCAATTTCCAGTCGTTCAAAGACGCTGAAGGGTGTTAGCGGAAAATGGTGTAAAATTGCCTCCAGCGTCAATGTAGATATAGTATGCAGGCAATATTAATAATGATCCATGCAGATTGAGGTTAGTTCCACTGCCAAGGGATGAGCTCTGCGCAGGTTAAGATAGGCATGACCGCAAGCTTTGAACAATGAGTCATCCTTGGTCCAAGATTCCTTTTTTTTCCACTACATTTTGTTACGAGCACGGATGGCAATAGAAGCCTTTTTTCGCCCTGTTAAGTGTATTCTAGGTCCTAAGAAGTGGGTCTTATTTCTGAATTTAAGTCCTCTCCAAACAAACTTCATTGACGCACTGACTTGCATTTTCTAATAAAGAGTACCACTTTCTTAGGGGTGGCAACTAGATGGCCACTCGCCAACTTTCCTAAGAGTAAGTTACTTCGTGTTCCAAATAGAATTCACAAGTATGGCCGAAATTATTAGAACCACGTCAGTCGCATAGACAATTACCCCGTAACTGACCTGTTCAACCCAGAGAAGAAGTGACGGACATTGGATCGATGTTGGCACACATGCGTTATTTTATTTAAATTTAAATATTAGCAGCGCTTAATGAAGGTCCCAATAGCAAACCCTATAGCACTAATAAACAGGCAGAATGGTCTGAAATACTAATCCAGCGTGTCGCCGTAGTCTAGTAAGGTAAAATATTGGCTTATTAGACATGAGGACTCGGTTTAAACCCCAGCCCTGACGTCTCGACCAAAACGAAATTTAAAAAAATTATTTCAACGGCGACTTCCTCTCAGCAAATTTCTGTCAAAAATTGCCATGAAAAAGTTTCTCAAAAATCTGTCGTTCGGAGTTGACTTTAAGCTGTAAGACCAGCCACCCATTTATAAAATTAACATACACAACATAAGTGATGTGAGAAACTAGATCCTGGCCGAAGGGTTATAATGACCAATTATCAGGCAATAGCATGCCCAGAAAAATGATCCTCTTGATCTCTAGGAATTTCATTGAGCGCACGTTATAACAACCTTTCCATTCGTCTATTACCTATCCCTTCTATTCCGCTTCTAATTTACTATTTTCCCACAAGAACAATTTAAAAATCGTTTTTCTTGAATCTTCACAATGTTTTTCTTCTTCTTCTTCTTCTTCTTCTTGCTCTTTTTTTTCCGAAGGATTGTAGTGGCTGTAACCAATTTTCAAGTATCTTTCCTTATTATCATACCATTTACTGGCATACAGACCAAACAAAAATGTATGTTTTCTGTGCTATTTCTTCTCTTACGAATAGAATGGAACGTTTAAACATGGTTTTTTTCTCTCTCTTAGTTTTTTAGCTCTTTTTCGTAAAATGCTTTTTTTGTGTTGAGTTTTCCTTTCTTTTTTTTTGCGAAATGGTTGTAAGGCAACCACAAAAAGACGCTAAATCAGCAATAGGGCAAAGTAAGCCTAAAGTTGATGTTTAACATTGCATTTCGTTCTTTTTTTTTTGCGTATTTTTATTTTATTGTTTTTGTATTCCATTCGTTACAGATGTCTCTGTTACGGTGCATATTTTTTCGTCCAATGCTTTCAAAGGTTCCATTTTTCTTTTTTTTCTCTCTTTTCCTCTCCTCTCGTCTCTCTGGTTTTATCGTCCTAGGTCTTATAATGGATCTCATTTCTTTCTGATAGACTTGTCGGCAATGCTCTTAGCATAGCCATTGATTTTTTGTGCCTGATGATAATGTTGTTGTTGCTGTGGCAGCAGCCGTAAATGTAGGCATATTTTATCGCACAAGCAACCCCCCTCGGTTGCAACATTTTGTGCCTTTTCTCTATCTCCTCTGCTCTCTTCTCTCTTTTTGATTTTCCTTTTTTTTTCTGCAATAATTTTTCCAGTTTCATACGTTCTGTTGGCATGTCATTTGCCGTCCAATTTATCCTTTTTTTTTCTTTGTTCGCTGCTGCTCGCCATTCTGTGTTAGATCTGTTGATTGATGATTTTTTCTTTCTCTTCTCTCTCTCTCTCTCAGCTGGTATTGTTGCAGTAATTTTGATTAATTGGCTTCAAACACCAAAAAATTTTATGGTTTGATTTGAAATCAGTCAGATAAATTTTTCTGTTTTCCGCATACGGATGAGTTAAAATTGGCAATGGAAACTTCTGGAACATAGAAGATTTCAAGGAAAAAAATTTTTATGACTCTGTTTCTAATATAAATATGACAGAAAGAAAAAAAGCAAAGAGAGAGAGAGAGAAAAAAATTACTCATTTTTTAATGAAGTTATAAGCACACATAACAACGTATGACTTCATCGTTTAGACAAGGAGTGTAGATTAACCAGTGCTAAAAAGGGTATGGTATTAACCTTCAAAAGGACTCCATAATGAGACAGGGTCAATGGTATATGCCGAAAGCTTAAGGGAGCGAAAATAAATTCGTTCGCAGAAAGTAAAAACAATAATCTATGCAATCAAATTGCTGGAGATAGTCTTTTGTATACCGTTTGAAAGCGAACAGCCGTTTGTGTTCTTTCCCTAGCCTATTAGGCAGTTTGCTGACTTATTAGACCACAGCCTGTAGGTAGAAAATATAATAAAAAATATGAGAGTAAAGGAATGGCCATGAAAAGCATGTCATATCTGTTATTTGGACTCGAAGTCCGAATTGCGGGTCCTGCTACTCATGGATAAAATTAACACACACAACATAAGTGATATGGGAAGCTAGGTTTTAATCCTAACTGAAGGGTTGTAATGACCACTTACGTACGTACGTATGGACGACCTTCGAAAACTATCAATTTCGTTTCCCTAAACTCTCATGGAACTTAGTTTCTCGGACAACTTCTAGAGCAACAATTCTAACTTTTTTTGTTTTGTGATGTGAGTAGCTAGGTTGTAATCCTGACTAAATAGTTGTAATGACTAATTAAGTAAGAAATTGGAAAAAATTTTAGTCTGAAGTGACTGAAGCGGAAAAGATATCCAAAATTGCTGACATTCTAATGACCGCAAGTGCAATGGTAGTACTATCTCAAAAGAAATGCTGTTAAGAAATAACGGTAACACAGGCTAGGTTAGTAAGGGTGAGTAAGAGCACAGCAAAAAGATAATGACACAGCATGGTAGTACTGTATGGAATCCAGATGGACAAAACTATCGTCACTTGGTCACTTGGTAAATCACAGCGACTGATATCGTGTAACTACGGCAGTTACTTATGGACCTACAGAGATTGATGCCGCATAGACGCGGCAGTCATTTATTTGTTCACTTGCGTACAGTATGGTAGTCGTGAAAAGTTACAATGTATTGTACAGCTGCGCCGTCGCTAAGGGATTAAATTGAAAACAGTCGGTCCTTGATCTAGTAGATAGTGTGTTGGCTTATTTGACGTAAGTTTCAAGTCCAGGTCGGAAATCTTCAACAAAACGAAATAAGAGAAGATATTTCTTCGCCGACTTCCTCTCAGCAGATTTCTGGCAAAAACTCTGAGAGTAAATAAAATTGTCATGAAAAGATCCTCGAAAATCTATCGTTCGGAGACGACTTTAAACTGTAGGTTCCGCCGTTCTTGTATAAAATTAACAAGCACAACATAAGTGATATGAGAAGCTAGGTCGTAATCCTGATTGAAGGGTTGTAGTGACCAATTATGTATGTGTGCAATCAGCTAGGCTCTAATCGTCGACAATGCAGTATCAGCGATGCGAATATCCACGAAGAACAACAATTTGAGATAAATGGAGGCGTAGGCAAATAAAATTGACGAATCGTGTGTCGATATCAATCCACATGAGATTCAAGAGCGTCAAAAGCACACCGAAAAAGTCTATGTTTGGTGTGGATTTTTGACTGCAATCATCATCAGTC
Organism: Sarcophaga bullata; assembly: GCA_005959815.1. Taxonomy (NCBI): domain Eukaryota; kingdom Metazoa; phylum Arthropoda; class Insecta; order Diptera; family Sarcophagidae; genus Sarcophaga; species Sarcophaga bullata. The sequence continues at coordinate 14,175 of QOCX01003169.1, forward strand.
AGTCCATACATCTTTTAGAAAGACGTTGGTCAGATCATCTACTAACTAGCACTATAAGTCAATTACCAACTTCTTTTGGTCTGAATTTTATGGCGTGGATAGTAATGACATGGTCAACTTAGGTGGAAGTGATGTTTCTAAAGAGATTGTGCGATTTGCGAATAGCTCACAAACCACAGAGATTCTTAAATTCAACATAACTAAAGCCATTGGTAAAATTAAGCCTGATCTATGCATCAAAGAAGTCGTCATAGTCTAGTAGGTAGTGTGTTGGTTTATTGGACTTGAGGCCAGGGTTCAAAACCCAGATCAAACTTCTCCAACAAAACGAAAAATGAAAAAATATTTCTTCGGCAATTTTCTCTCAGCAAAAAATTCATGAAAAAATTTTTCAAAAATCTATCGTCGACTTTAAACTTTAGGTTCTGCCACATATGAAGAGTTGTAATGGCCAATTACGTATGGAAAGAAAACCTAGCTCTACCTGACTTTATTATAATGCTCGTTGTTGATGTTTTACTTTCTGGAAAGTAGTGATCACAGTATTCTCTGAATGGATAGTTTGAAGGAGTTTAAAGCTTCTTAATTTTTACAATTCAGAATGTAAAGGTAGATACTAGACGTGTGCACAAGACGCTTAAAAGTGTACAGTATTGCATTTTTCTCATGAGCGAGTATTGATTGTAGTAGCAAATACAAATATGAGTGAAGCAAAGATAGTGTGCAAAAGAATTGGTGCCCACAAAAACCATTGTACAACAGTTTAAAAGACAGTTGTGTGAAGTGTACAACAAAAATACTGTCGTCTTCATAGTGTCACAGCGTGCATTTCTTCTTGCAGTAAATTGGAAAGAAAAAATGAACAAGAAAGTGCCGAATGTTTTGCTCTCGGGAGCCGAACATCTTTTGAGTGTCGTAGAAGTTTGATCGACGACTAAAGCATAAGCAATGTGTCTGAATTCTCTCTGCACAATTGTGCTATGAAATGGTAATCCCTTGAATAGGATACACTTGATGTGAGGATATTTTTCAACGTGAAGCAGCTATTTGAAATTCGTGCTTGACATACTGAAATTTATTTCAGAAGTGAAATATGCTCTTACAACACAAAACATATTTCCGTTACTTCACAGATCAATAAGTGCAGTTGTACACTTTGAATAAAAGAGAAATACACATTTCAGTGTACTCGTAAAATCAAGAACAACAGAAAAGAGAACAATTCAGTATTGCATTTAGTGAAGGGTAAGCTAGCAAAATGTTTTGTGCACACGTCTAGTAGATAGATTTAACCCCCACCAGGGATTGTCTCTAGTCTTGTCATTCGACTTTACGGGAACAAAAAGACGGTAAGACAGTAAAACCATTTATTTTTTATTTCAAATTTAAAAACTTTATTGAAAAATAATTAAAGAAAAGAAATTTTGTAATAAAACTGGGTGGGAAAAAATTTAATAACGATTTTGAAAACTGGGATCCGAACCATATGCAACGCAACCGCAGGCATAACCTATAAAATTTATGAAAAAAAAAATTAATTTTTAAATTTAAAAAATAAATTAAAAATAAAAAAATAAAAAATAAAACAAAAACCGATTGAAATTGTTATTAAAACTTTATTAAAACAAAATAAAAAATAAAAAAAAATATACAAAGAAATTCGATTATTATTGTACAAAAACTAATATTTTTAAGATAGGGGAAGACAGCAATATTAAGATAATTAAAGGAAAAATATAAAAAATTTAAAAAAATATACAAAATATTGTTAATAATACAATACAAACTAAATAAATAAAATTAAAAAAACTATTCAAGTGAATACAGCAATAATTATAAGGATTGCAAGCACAATGCCAAGCGGATTTTCTAAGACAATAAGTAGGTAGGTAGGTAGGTAAGCTACCAAAAGGATTATTACAGAAAATATTTTTTTTTATAATTTTTAAACAAAAGATTTTTACAAAAATTAGTCTTTTATAAACATTTAAAATATAAAATAAATCTAAAAAAAATATTAAAAAAAAATATTAAAAAAAAAATTGTTTTTAAATAAAATTTGTAATTGCACTAGAGAGAGCATATCCAATCAATCAATCAATTGTTTTATTCAATTACCGTACATCGAGGAACGTGTCCAAACTACTTGACCAACATTATTCAAAACAACTGTGGAATCAAATTGTAAAAAAAGCAACAAAAAAATCTTTTTAAAAAAATTTTTGCAAAATTATTTTAGAAAAACAGAAAAATGTTGGTTAAATGCTGCTCTAATAAGATGTGGTTAATCGATAATGAATTTTCTTTTTTTTCTTTTTTTCGTAATGCTTCTCGTACAATTACAAATTATATATATATATGTGTGTGTGTGATGCACCCCCCCATTAGTCATAACGTTCAGATGCCAACACCCAATAAACGAAATTGAAACATTTAAACTTGCCTCTTGGTTTACACTGTAAATGTTCTTTGATGTATTGACAGGGACACTGGAATTGACCGCAATGACGTCCCGGCTCTAAGGGTGTTACATCCACCAGTCCACGTATGGCATCACGACCCCAGCGTGATGCATAACGTAAATACAATTGTACGCCACGTTCCTGGAAATTTTTGTTTCGTTTTTTGGTTTTACGAGTTTTTTCGATTATGATTTTAACGATAAGTAGACAAAATAACAAGGTATAGATAGGCAAGCAGAAAAACAAAGAAGACAATTGGATAATGGATAATGCAGTGAAAATGAAAATTTGAAAAGAGTGATGGTTCTACAGGTAAAGACAGTTAGATAAAAGAAATGCTACAGAAATTGGTGCAGCTCTATATAACCTCTATTTAAATATGGTAATGCAGTGAATAAGATAATGCAGTGATTGCTTATAACGATGTTAAATGTCTAAATGCTTACAAACTAGATCAAAGCGAAATAATTAAGTTAATACAGGTTTAAATATGAAATACTAACTAAAACTTATAAAGCTTAAGTGGTGTAAAGTGCTTGATTACAAACCCAAGTAAGCTCCGCTGTAACGTCAGAAGAAAACTAAAATATAGTTCTAATGCAAGTTCTAGATAATGCAGTAGCCCTGAGGAAGGAAGCAAGAACATTACCTGAGGAAGAGAGGGCTAAACATATTTACCTTTGCTTTCGGAATTGTAAGAATTAAGAGGCTTTAGTCCCCTTCAAACAATGCATTCAGAGAACACCGTGATCACTGCAACAAATATCAGAGTAAAGTCAGGCAGTGACAGAATTTCTTTACATACATAATTATTATCATTACAACCCTTCATAAGTGGTGGAACCTACAATTTAAAGTCGACTTCGAACCACAGATTTTTTGAGAAACTGCTCATGGCAAGTTTTAATTGCTCCCAAGAGTTTTTGATTAATTTGTCACTTCAACCCTTTTGTCAGGATTACGACCTGGCCGTCCAAATTCCGACAAAGGTCATTTAATTCCGACAAGGCCATTTAATTTTCTCTCAGAGAGAGCAAGTCACCGAAGAAATATTTTCTCATATTTCGTTTTGTTGGAAATGTCTGACCTGGGGTTTGAATCATGGCCTTACATCTAATAAGCCAACACACCACTTACTAGACTGTGGTAACTTCGCCAAGTCTAAATAGAAAGCATTTTAACAGAGTTCGTTATTTGGAAAACTAAGATAGAGAGAGGCGGAGACTCTTTTCACACCAAATAGATTTCAAGCATTGTTTTTTTTTTTTGTGCATCAAAGCTGCAGCAACATGAGGTTAGTACCATTTAGCAAAGCACTCTAGACTCAAAGATAACTTTTTCAGAATGGGAACTGCATCGAACTCAATATGCAGACGTTCTGATGATCTGAATTATTTGGAATAAACATGGCAGATACTGAGAGAAGACTGATGTTTGTTATCGAGAAGCATACTGGAGTTTGCAAGGGCAATAGAATTGAAAGAGACATTATAGGGATGTTCTATAGATCGTGTGATCACAAAACTATAGAGCCTATGTTTGGATAACATATCATCCCATGTATATAAAAATAAAGCTTTTTTTTTTTTTTGCTTTGTGATAGTCTAGTGATAGCTTAACGATTGAAAAGGTAAACAACAAAATCATGTGTATGATCGATTAAAGGATAAATTGTCATCAGACTTGAATAACACTTATGAAAAGGTTATTAAAGGGGATCCTAGGATTTAATTTTGTCTCATTTATTTGAATGGCCATGAATCTACTGAATATTACACCAAATGTACAGCTTGGCTCTACGGTTACACAATTAAAACGAGAAACGGAAAAGCTTATATGCACAGTTTAAATTAATTTTTCATGATTAAAATGTAAACAATTAAATTTTAATATGTTC
>QOCX01003170.1:0-18532 GCA_005959815.1 Sarcophaga bullata
TGATGTATAAAATAGAAATTCACTAAAGCACCGTTATTGGAAAGATTTACTGTATTACCTTGGATCACAGTAGTATCAGTGGTGAGTTAACCGGTGTATGTCTCTATAATAAGTAGGTTTCACTTTGATTAGCGAAGCCAATGGGTTACCAACAAAGAAGTACATTCAACAAACGTAGTGTTGCCATGTGTCAGAGAATTAATATAAATTGAGAAATTTATGATGATTCAAATGTATAATTATTTTTGCAATTAATAGGTTTGATATAATTTATTTTAATTAATGTTTTTACTCCTTGGTTAAACTTTCTCTATTTTACATTGAGTTCTAGTATAAGTAAATTTTATAGAGGGGGTGGAAACAGTGATTTTTCAACTCACTCGCAACATTAATTGGTGAGAAGTGAACGAACTAATGTGGTAATCATTTAAATTTCCATTTGAATTAAAGAAACGGAAGTATTTCTTTCTCTATATATATTCACTTACCTCAAACATTGTTCTTTTAAATTCACCTTAGTATCTGTCTTCACCAAAAATTGTTGGTGGTTGTGGACTCAGCTAAGCAAACTAAATACTTGGTTTACTACTACTGGTGTGTAGATGGCCAAACAGAATAATTGTGTTGTTATCAATTGCTGTAGATAATAGTGTTGCAAAAATGGAACCCGTACCCTATTTCTTTGAGGTGATTTATAAGGTTTATCGTGATGTTTGTAATACCGTGGAAAAATAGCCTTCAAATTTCTTTAAATTACTTTGGAAGCATCAATTGATGTTGAATTCGGAGAGAAAAAGATCGACATCAACTCTCTATTTTCTCACAAATTACCTTCTCATGGATCCTACTTCTCTCTCTCTCTCTCTCTCACTCTCTTCATAAAGCTTGTTCTTGTATGTAATTTGTCTCGACGTACAAATTATTATTAAAATTTATAAGGTTCCGTGAAGAGTACCAAAGCGTCATAGAAGGGTGGGGTTGAGGTAAATTCATAGGCTGGGTGGTTGTTTTCAGTGCATCTTTTCTCATTTTGAAGGTATACTTTGCTCTCTTTGAGCGATTTTGGTTTCACAAAACTCCTAGCAATCTTAATGTCAGCTTTTCTCTGATACTTTAGCTTCGTTCGAAAACTACAAAGCAGAATCGATGCCTTCACAAGAAAATCTTTCGACTTTAATGTCTTCAGAGTCCATTGTTGTAGGGAAGTTTAAAATTTTAATCTTTGTCAAGACATGGTCCATTTGCAGTTCTCTGCTCCATATTTGAAGTTCAAGTTTCTATTGATGAATTTAATCCGGAAGTATTCACAGGATCTCTGTTGGCCCCTTTTCATCTGCTATACGGCATTTAAACAGAAAGCGACAAGAACATGAGAAACTACAGGCCAACAGCTAAAGGAACAGTAGGACACAATGAGCAATTGCTAAAAAAAAAAAAAAAAAAAAAAAAAAAAAACGTTACCTATGGCAACCTTATTATTCCAGAACTTGTAACAGTAGACCTATCAGCTAAGCGAATTCTGTTTGCCACCGGTTAACTTAATGATTTAAGTTAAACGGCTAACAAAGGTTTAAAGGGAAATGAATTTCTGGCATTCCCTTTTTAATCTTCCATCCGTGTGTGCAGCGTTTTGGCCGGTATCTAACTAACGGCAAATATTATGTTGTTGTCTTTAGGGCTAAAATATGTCTAGTTTGCCCCTAAACGCAAGAGACTTCCCGTACTTAAGTTGAATATCAAGAAACTAAAGCCATAAGAATAAAAAGATTTAGTACAGTAGACAGAATATTACGCTACAAGCCCCTATGCTCTTTATGTAGATAGCTTCTGCTGTCTAGGGAGTTTACCAACAACGTTTACCTAGAAACTTATTGGGATAATGAATAATGGTTATTGTACCGGGTATAGTGGTGTGAAACCTTGCTAATTGAGTTCTACTTCTTTTCCTGTCCTATGATCTTCGTTGTTGATGTCCTGTAGGTGATTAGTTAGCTTCTGAATGGCCTATTTTATTTGAAAGGAGACTGAAGTCTTTCAATATTTTTAATATTCGAAGTAATCATGATGGGGGAGACTACGGATACCAAATCTATTTGTGATTTACTAGCAGTGGGAGCGTTTGTATATTGAGTACGTTTGAGTTTAAAAACAAACTTCATCATTCATGTCCATCTTTTTTGCCTCACACTCATTAAGTTAAATTAAGACAATCTTTTGGATTTAATTTCAAATATTCTATGAATTACAAAATAAGCCCACCACGAAGCTTACAAAAATTCTCAAAAAAAAAAAAAAAACAAATATTTTAACATGGCTCTTATGACATTAAAAAAGAACAAGAACAAGCAGAAATAAATAGTTTTAAGCCTGTAATTAATGTAATTAAAACAATTAATTACGTAAAGCTAAATCATTAAATCAATCACACAAGTTTTCTTAAACGAAAACCCCCTGTCTCTTCCTGGCACTTTACTGCCGTGTTTTAAACGCTAAATAACGCTAATCGTTGTTGTACGCTTTAATACAGATGTCTCAACTTGTGAAACCCATGAAATGTGAATAGATTTGAACAGTTGGCTGTTCCCAAATGCCAACAACAAGAATCATTTAAAGTTTGACAAGAATTTCTTTTGATGCGCGGCCACACACAAACACACAGTTTCCAACAGAAGAAATTCCAAACGCAATGAATGCCATTGCAAGCATTTGTTGGGTTTGGCTTCAGCTTCAGCTTCAACTTCTTCTTCTTCTTTTTTCTTTTCGAAAGCGTGTAATTAATTTTGAATCGTTTTTTTTTTGTTGGTTTTTGTTTTTTTTCTAAAGTTTTATCGTTCGAGTATCAATAGTGAAAAAAAGAAATAAAAGAAGTCGTAAGACTTGGAAGCCTTTACTACTTGCCAAGTAGTAGTAGCAGCAGTGGCTGTAGAAGGAATTTAGAAATTCCTCTAGTACCTGTGGGTTGTCAGCGTTTAATCTTTGAAGATTAATTGATAGATTTTTGTTTTTATGCGCTGATGGCAAATGATTAATGAAATCATTCATTAAATATCGTATCGTATTTAGAGACTGAACTGACTGAATTAGAAGTTTTTTTTTGTTTTTCAATCACAGTTTAAAGTGAATTCTATTCAATCTTGCTGCGTAAGTTTATTGCTTGTGCCTCATGATGACATTTTTAAAAGTCGTCATCATCATCATCATCGATTTGACTGGATTATGACTTTTTTATATCGTACTCTTGCCAGCCATTCAATGCAATTAAATGTTTCTCTTTTTCTTCAAGTCTTTTTCAAAATTTTCTTAATTAATGTAGATGCGAATGATTAATGAACACAATAAATATTGTTGAGTTGATATGATTGAATGCAAGACATACAGTTCTGAAGTACACAATATTGTAACGTAAACTATTTCCATTTGGATAGTATGGGATTACGTCTTACAATGAACTTGACTTGAACTTGACTTGACAAATAGCGACCCATAAGATGGAATTTCTACTTCTCACCGCGCCAGTACACTTACTTATAGAAATAGACGTACAGATGGATGAAATGATATTGTCAACTAAAACTTCTAGTAATTGCTCTCAAAGCAAATAAAATTGCCATGAAAAGTTTCCATTGTTCGGATCGCTGCTAAATGAATAAAACATAATTGGTGTGAGAAGCTAGGTTTTAATCCTGACTAAAGATCTGCAACGTCCAGTTAAGTAAATAATTGTGTTCAATTCTCGATATTTGACGAAAATGGAACAAGGAAATAGAATATTTGATTGAGAACTGATTGAACTGATGCTGATATCTGAAAAGAACCGGCACGGCATAGCAAAGCTCATTAAAGTAGTAACAAAACATTCTGATCTGAGCAAGTCCACCAAATGTGTGTGATGGAAAGAGATGTGCTCGTCCCCTCAACGAATTCAGATGGTCCCAGTTTAGGCTTCACGGGGTCCATTGTAATTTTGTAGTTTTCATCAATTATCTCCTGGTCTAGAACCACTTAGAGCTTCTATAAGGCAACTCAGACAGCCCATGTCAATGTTCGATAGATCCACAAGTCATCGATGTAGTAGGTATCAAGATGTCTCTTTCTTCTTTGACTTGTAACGGGCTTGTTCGCAGTAGTAAAGAACAGTCTCATCTTGCTCCTCATCTCTGCAGCTTCTACAAAAAACATTTCCGAGGTGCCCTCATATCAACGCACTCCATGTGGTGTAACCATAATGCAATGCCCGTCACGACTCCGACAACTACACTGAGTATGCTTATTTGGTGTTTAAGCAGCCTTGCAGTGTGGCCTCGTTCACCTGCGGTAACCGGCATTGTCAATCATAAGCTTACAGATCTCTAGAGGAACTCCAATAGTCAAGAATTCGTCAGAAGGTTCAATGGCCAGCTCATTTGCTTTGCAGTTACCCGGCTGCCCTAGAACTTAATCGATGTGGACATCGTATCTTTTCGCCACCCTGTTTAGGTCTCCGCAACACCTGTACACCGTCCTGCAGTTCATCACGTTGGAGCCCAGCGTCCTAATAGCGCTTGGCTATGGGAGAGTATGGCGATGTTCCGATTGGGGGTATTTGCAATTCTTGATGTCAGCCAAGATTTTCTTAGTTTTTTAGGTTATTGTTTAACGTATGAAAGGAATGGTGATGCGTAAAGAAATCTTATCTCTTTCTAGGCAAAAATGGACACGCAATAGTAGAGTTACAGATTTTTCATTGCTGTCTCCTACACAGTTTTTTCCAATATTTTTCCAGGCCGAGAGCTCAGTGAGCTTGGGGAATATTTCTTGAATCACAAGATATTCGGTCTTGTTTCTGGGTAACTGCAGTCACAAATGAGTCAACGATTTTTCACTGCAGTTTCCTACACAGTTTTCCAGTACTTTTCCAGGGCGAAGTGCTCAGTGTAATCTACCACAGCTTGGGAAATATTTTTTTCTTGATGGCATCACAAGATTTTCGGTCTTGTTTTTGGGCAACTGGAACAAGTTTCTTAGCCTCTTTCTAGGCAAAGATGGAAACGCACAGATTATATGAGTCACCGACTTTTCAGCGCTGTATCCTACACAGTTTTTCCCGTATTTTTTTGAGGGCGAAGCGTTTAGTGTAATCTGGCACAGCTTGGGGAATATTTTTTTCTTGATGGCATCACAAGATTTTCTGTCTTGTTTTTGGGCAACTGGAACAAGTTTCTTAGCCTCTTTCTAGGCAAAGATGGAAACGCACAGATTATATGAGTCACCGACTTTTCAGCGCTGTATCCTACACAGTTTTTCCCGTATTTTTCTGAGGGCGAAGCGTTTAGTGTAATCTGGCACAGCTTGGGGAATATTTTTTTCTTGATGGAATCACAGGATTCTCGGTCTAGTTTTTGAGGAACTACAAGTTAAGTTTGCTTAGTGGTAGAAAAAGTTGTTCAACTTCTGTATCTTTTATTGATCTTGTCGTGGAAGGTGTTTCATAAGGCTTCAGACCTAAAGATACTAAAATATCTCTTGCGGAAAGTTAAAGTGCCTTTCTGTACAAATGTTTCGAGCTTATCATTTCCATTAACATTACAGTGTCCCGCGATCCAACATTAGGACTGATAACAACACTTTGAAAGTGTCACAAACAACTGCTTACAAAACTTGTGTTTGCAACACATTCAACATTCTCATTCCCAACCTTTTTTATTTAATCCATCGTGTGACCATCTATGTTTTAGAAATTAGGCTCCTTCCTGTATTGGATAATCTCTGGCTTAGCTTTCTTAGATAATTTTTTTAAAATTTATTTTTTTTTTTTTGCAATCTCATAAGACGTTGAGATAATGAAAATGAAAGCTTTTCATACGTATGCGTTGATTTTCATTTTTCTGTCTGTGTTGCAAATTCAATTGATTGGATTGCTACATGAGCGATAAAAAACTAAAATTATGGCGATAGTGTTCCTTGATGTTATAGTTGTTGTTCTAGTTGTTGTTATAGTTGTTGTTGTTGTTGTTGTTCGTTTCTATTGTAGGTTATTATTAATAGATAGTGTTGATTGTGAAATGATAAATTTGTGTGTTTTACAAACAGTTTTACACAAACAACTTACCACATGTTGCAACATACTACTAGTCTTACGTAATATGCCACAAACTAAATTTAAACAAAAAACACTTGTTTTCTACAAATTTACACGAGGCTATACGAAACGAAAATCTATTCAAATACAGATCGTAAAAAAAAAACATGAAAAATAAAATGAGGTTATCGCCAGGAAGACATCTTTTTCATTAACTGTTTTTCCTCTGTTGTTTAACAGGCCGGTCGTTAAGCCCATGTGTATACCAACCATATTCTTCATGTGAAAAGTGTTGAAATGTTAATAAAAAAAAAGAAAAAGAAAAATGGAAAAGAAAAAGAAAAACAAACGCATCTATGCGTGTTAAACACACTCTATTTAACGTTTTTTGTTTTTAACTGAAAATATCATCAATTTGTTGTTGTAGAAAAAAAAAACACACTCAAATACGTTAAAAGAGTAGAGAACAGAAGAAAAAGGTCTGGAAAAAAATCTGTTCAAATATAGATACACTTTAAGATAGATGGCTGTGTGTGTGTGTGTGAGTGTGTGTGTGTGTGTTTGGGTTTCTTACTAATAGCACCTGTATTTATTATTGTACCAACAACAACAATAATAAACATACAAACCAAGTGTCAGCCATTTAAAGGAGCCACCGTACGTACGTACGGACGTACGTACCACTTTAGAGTGTCTTTATCACTGTGAAAGGATCTGATTGTGTAACAGCTCTATAAAATAATCTTAAGAAAAGCATAAAATGAATGACATTAGCACGCACTAAAATACAAAAAAACAACAACAACAACAACAAAATATTTTTTTTTTTATTTCTTTTCTCAGCCTTCTCCATACCAACGCTTGCAACGCTTTGCTTATGTTGGCTCAAATGGGTTTAAAATGGCTTAAAAGTATGCACATTTTTCTATTCTATTGTCAAATATATTAGAAATACGAGGGTCACTTTATAATGCGCTCATAAAAAAGAAAGTGATTTAAGGTCGCAATAGTAGCCACACCATAAGTGCCATTTGTGTAATGAAGGAAATTTCTCAAATGGAAGTATATTCGCTACTAGAGGGTACGGTAATATCAAGGGAAACACTAAATAAATAGAAGAAACTGGAGAAACGCCAGCTCTGGATAGATAACTATCTCGGAGAGCAACTTAAGGAGTGATTAGAGTGCTGAAGTGAGCTGTAAATGGTTTGCGGGAAAATCTTATGGTGCAACCCTAGGTTGATGCATTTGATTAATGTTAGAATGATCAGATCGATTGAGATTTAAAGTGTTATTGTCTGGTTAAGACGAATTTACAAACAGCTCAGGTACAATTGAATAATACTTAGAGATTTGCAAATATTAGCATGACTGGGGCAAAGCGAACCTGCCCTGGAGTGGCTGTCGCAAATAATAACGAAGATCGGAGCCGCAGAGGCTATAGTTAGATTAATTGGGGCAGATTTGATGAAAGTTTTATCGGAGAACAACGTGGCCTGGTTAAAATGAGTGGCTGCAAGTTATCGTCCTTAACTATCCTCTTGGCAAACCAAGCAAAATTTGTAATTTTAGGAAACGATGTGGAACAACGAGACTGATTAAAGAGTTCTAACAATTTGGAAGCCACACTCTCTTTTCATTGAGCAACCGACGTATTGTTGTTATTGGATTAAGTAAAGAGAGTGGGAACATTCGATGCCAGAGAAAACCCTGTGGAATCAATAAAACAATATGCGAGTAGCTTCTAAGCGGTAGTTTTCGTCATCGAACTCAATTCAAGTTGTACAGAAGAGCTTTAGAAGAGGGGAAGAAACAGTATTGTTTGACAGTTAGGCAGGCATCACAGCAATTAGTTCTCATGTGGCACTGTCTATGCCAGCTAAATTATCAAGTACAGTAGAGTTACCCTTTGCTAGATTCCAGATCAGATAGGAATTCAATGTAACAAGTTGGCAGTTGATGTGTTTGCCAGAGACGGGAGTTTACACATCGCTGATGGAGCCAAAAGTTGTTTGTGAAGTGGGAAGAGAAATTTGTATAGACATGTGCGGTCAAAGGTTATATAGAGAGGGACAGAGATTTAACTTTTTCTAGGTATTTACTGATTAAATCGACTTGAGTTACGCATCATACTATTAAGTAGTATCCTGGGGATAGTTAAAGGCCTTCCAAGCGGATGTTGTAGACTCAAACAACACTTTCTCAGGCAAGGGATAGATTCAAGCCCAAATATGTAGATTTTACGATGAGAGAACAAATCACCAGAACTTAAAACATAGAAGCTGTGCAGCGTTAATGCAACATAGATGGCAACGTTTAGTGCTTTACCCAGAGCTAGGCAGGAAATTATCTCCATTTTTCATGAGCATTATTTCTAAAGCTAGTCAAAGCAATGTGAATGCAGGAAATATAGTGATTTTCTGTATAAAGTGTGGGGAGTGCCATATATAGACTGAAGTTTTAGTTAAGAACGCTTTCCTAATAACGCCAGTGTACCAATAAAAAGGTTCTGTGCGATTAAAAGAAGGATTGGAGAACGAGTCCATGATAAATATTTGTAGTTGGAAGCGATTCTGCTGTAGTAGAAGATATGATACGTAGTCAACGCGTTGTTTTTTTGGCAGATTAAGAGGTACTGCACCTTACACGTATATTGAAATACTCAATAACACTAGAGGCCTAGGCAAAGTTTCAAACTTTTAATAAGACAGTTGCCGTGTGGGTCTTGTATGTTTGATATTTTGAACTCGGACTCACCTTAGTACCTTACGCACATACATTCGTGGCTGATTTCTGAGAAAATTGCCTATGTCGTCCTATAGAAGTTGTCTAGAACTTTACAATGTGTTCTCCAGAAACCCGTATCATTCCATCATTCCCCCTTTCATTTATTTTCCTAATTTGAAATACAATTCTGCATGTGCTACAAAAAGGTTCATTCTAAGTGATACTATAAATCTGATTAATTGTCCTCTTCCATTATTCTAAACCCTTTTCAATATCTACTGCTTATACTGCAGCGCTTACCTATTTTGTGTTGTTGGTTGGCTTCAATATTAAGCATTTCTTTTTACTCCATTTCAAATCGTGCGAGTGTAAATGACTTTATCCCTTGCCGCTGATTTCTTTCTTAAAAATAAAGTCTCTTATGTTTAGTTGTTATTGTTGTTGTTGTATTCTTCTAAAATATATTCTTTGTATATCTTTTTTCCTTCTTTTTTAGTTCTTTTGAGCAAATTTGGTAGCTTGAAGTGCCACAGCAGCTATTATATTCAGAAATTGGCGTTTTTATGCTAATTTTCCCAGCCTGGGAAAAAAAAACAAGAAGGAAGAGAGAGAGAAAAAACAGCGACTCTATATCAGGTTTAAACAAGCCACTGGCACATTGGCAATGCCCGTCACATGTGGGCTGCAGCGGCCATCTGTCGATACAAAACGATATGTCAAATAATAAATGACGACAGCTTCAGTAGCTTAAGGCTCGATTCATATCAAAACATACAATCTTGAAAAATTTCATGGAAGTCTTTAAAAAATGATTGAATGCAGATTTCTTTTCTTAATTTTTTCTTTTGTGGTGGCATTGTTGCATTGTATGTATAGTACGGTGCCAAGTTGAGAGGAAAACCTTAAGCATCGACGACTCGATGACTTACGATGACTACATCGACAATCTACAACGTTCTGTCTATTGTTGCATGTCGTTTATTTTGTACATATAATCTGCTGTGATTGTGTTGTTGTTTTTGCTTGCTGTTGTAGAGCAGTTTAAGCAATACATTAAGTTCTAAAAAATATTTTCGTTATTGTTGTACTGATGCTGCTGCCTTGCTGTCTGTTTTGTTGTTGTTTAAAGGACTGTTACAGCTGGAAATTTAGTTTTAAGATTTTGAGCCAACAACGATTTTTACAGCACGCTTATTGCCATGTTGTAGTACAAAATAGTACCAGTGAGTTGATATTAAACTTTATAACCCATATATCACCATTTGAGAATATATTTGCGTTTGTTATAGTATATGTAACGGCTGCTGTGCTTACTATAAGTGAAATAAGGGAAAGGAAATGCGATTCGTATTAAACAATGATCACAGAATACAACCTGGAAAACACAAATCCATTGAGATGTTTTCACGTTTCCCATAGCTCCCCTGATTATAATAAAGGCCCTTCAGGCAATATAGAGCGCCTCAAGCTCTGGGTATTGTTATCTTAACAGTTTGACTTCTGGACTGCCAAAAAGATTTTATTCTCTTCCGTTGTCAAGTTTAAGTTACCACAGATGGTAACAAAGTAAGTTTTGAAAATGAAAGGTCATACACTTCGTACGATGGACATCGGCAAAACAATTTCAATTACAGACAAAAGCTATACACACATACATACAATAATGCGTCATTATAACCCATCAGCTCCTTGAATACGACCTAGAACTTCTCTCATCAGCTAATGGTGTGTGGCGTTATTTTATGCCATGGAGTGGGTTGGACAAAGTTTTTCTAAAACAGCCTTTTTTCATGTAATTTTTAATTTACTTCAAGAGTTTTGCCAGAATCTGTTGAGGGGAAAGAACGAAGAAATATTTTATTCAATTTTATTTTCCCCGTTTTCGTTGGATAATGTCGTGACCTCGTGATGAACCGGCAAAAGATTACTTCTATGGGAATGTTATCATCCCCTGCCTTAACTACCTTAACTCTTCACTTGTTATTAATCCCTCTACATGAGATACATTGAATGGACAGCTTGTTGTATATGTTCACGTAAAGGTTAAAATTATTTCGAGAGTAAGAAATCCTAATCGAATAGTTGAGAAGTCTAAACTGCTAAGCCAATTCAATACCATGCCCCTACAATGTAATACAGCTCCTGAAAGTAGTTTTTCTGTCTGGTTCACTCTCAAGAAAGACACACAGAAGGTGGCCACTGTTATAGTTACTCGCTTTATATGTATATCCGTTACTAGGTGGCCGAATAATATTTCGCATCAGTCATACTAGTAATACTCTGAGTTGGAGCTTGATAAACTGGGATAAATAGGCTCCCATACTTCTCTACCGTTTTCTTGCTGATGCCTGTCTAGACCATAAACACGACCAAATAATCCTACTAGGTAGTCATTGATTATTCAGTTCTCTTGCCAATTTCATGGAAGATTTAAATCAGAGGAATGCTAGATCATTCTTAGTCAAATAGTGTCCAGAGATGGAATTAACGTTCATTCGTCATACAAAGAATTTATGTTCTGTAAATAAAATCTTTGCTAACTCCTATATGCAGCTATCCTACAGCTGTGACTCCGAAGAGATCCTTTGTTAGAATAAGCCTATGCAATTTGTAGTGAAAGAGTTCAAACATTCTAAAAAAAAGCCTGCCAGACTTTCCACAGCGATAATTAGTTGCAATTGCATGACAAAGACAATTCGTATAACACGATTCGCAAATATAACAATAGCGCGAAGAGTACTTTTGGAATTCTTGGTTATCTTAAGATCCGTTTCACATAGATGCCAATATGAATCCAGTGCCACGTCGATACACAGCAGCCTATCATAGACGCCGTATATAGTAGGTAGTGTGTTGGCTTATTTAGACGCGAAGGTCAGGGTTCGAATCCCGGTCCAGGCATAAAAGCACAATACGAAAAAAAATGTTTCTTCGGCGGCTTCCTCTCCAGAGATTTCTCAAAGACTTCTGAGAGTAAATAAAATTGCCATGAAAAGTTTCTCAAAATCTATTGTTAGGAGCGACGCCAAAGGTGTAGTTCCGCCACTAATGTATAAAAATTAACACAACACAAGTGGGTGCAGACGGCTAGGCCGGTGATTCGACTGAAGGGTATGTAATGCCAATTGATGTATGTTATGTTACGTATTATCATACTCCTACTGTAATTTAAGAAGACTGTTCAGATACCCGTGTAGAATTATCTCTGATTTTCCAAAAAGTTGAGTTGAGGGACACCAATTTCTTAGCGTATGGTATGCATGCTTTTCAGAACTCTTAAACCAGATTGCGACAATTGCAGCAACTTTAGATACACCATGGTCATTGTTTTTAGAAGTAGAAAGCACCCCAAAGCTTAGAGTATGCGGCGAGATACAGCATTGCTTTGGACAAAATCTCACAATACGGATAGTGAGAAAACTATGATATTCGGGCCCGTATAGACTGTATACGTAAGTGTATAGGACTGGATACAGTAAGTGTACAGAACTGTAAGCTTACACAGCAACAGGTCGTGGACAAACCGTATCTCTGGATGTCTCAATAAAAATATTGTTCTCGCCAATCCTTTCTTATATATCTCGGGCAGATAACCTTAACAGCAAATAATTGCCCGATAGGAGGTTTGTTTACAGATTTACGTTAAACTTCTAGGCTTCACCGCTTCATTGATAATGAATAACACCATCAACGTGAGTGTTATGAAGAAAGCCAGGCCGTGATCTGGCCAATACAGAGCCACATGATAAAAAAAGGTACACTACAGTCCAACATACACCGAACGTCAAAAGAGTCTAACACTTATCAAATGAATCAGTCACAATTCGCACATTATTGTGTTCTCAATTTTAGTCGGTCATTTTATCAGTCCATGATCTTGATCAACATGGTCGCCAGTTTAAGTAAAACAATTAGGCAAAAATTTGTAAGATTCACCCAATGACCGTAAGGGCCTCAGAGAAGCCTAAGGCTATGTAATACTACGGTACAGGAAATTTTTTCATTGCAGGGGAAGACGATAAAAAATTCTCTCTGATAGCTTGACGTAGCATAACACTTCCCCCTCAAATACAAATGATGCAACAATGCAAACCAAACAACCACACTTACTTAGTAATTCTTCTTTAAATTCTGAAATTCTTTGTTATTTCCCTAATTTTCATTCATAAATCTGCTATTTATTTAGTTTTTAAGTGTTAGTAATATCTAGATCTTTACACATTAATCTTACCATTTTAATGATAAGTGCATTCTTGATCTGTCTTACGTTCACAACATCCTTAATCTACTTCTGAATAAGTTTACGATTTGGAACATCCTTTCCAAAGTCTCAACAGCTGCACAAAGAAATCCAAACTTCCGCTTTAAAAACCCTGACTTATTATACGCTTGAAAACCAGAACTCAACGATTGCCTTATTTGTTCAATGGTAAGTCCGTACATGTGTAATGATCCTGATATTACTTTAGACATTAATTTCAAGCATAGCGTATTTTAAAGTCACCCTACACTGTGACTGTCTGCGCAGCCTCACTTTATTTTGCATTAATTTTAAGCCCCCTCTTTGATTATCTTGGTTGGTTTCCCTTTCTCTTGGGATAATGGTCGTGGTGTTGTTTTTATGTTTTAATTGTAAGTTTTTTTTCTTAGTTGTTGTTATTTTGTTGTTATTACTGTTCCCTGTTGTTTTTGTTTTTAATAACAATGTTTTGTGTTACGTTTTACAACATTTGTTGTTGTTGTTGTTGCTGTTCTGTTTTTTTTTGTCATTAATTTTTTATTTCGGTTGTGGTTGTTTTAGTAACCGCCAGCAATACGTCCTTGAAATTACTTGATATATGAGAGATACTTGAGGTATTTATTACAAGTGATCATTATCTTTACAACTACAAATACATTAACAATTGCAACACCGAAATGACCACTGCCAGTCACTGCCGCTTTTAACCATTGTACAGAGCTTTAAAGCCCTTTACAATGAAACAGTTACATGGTTAAAGAAATTCTGGTAAATAAATTATATGGGCACTGCACGATAACAATAAAATCGAAGACATTTTGAATAGGGAAACGGAATCAACGGAATCAGATAAGATGGGAGAGGCAATGATCTAATACGTCTAGGCGATTTAGGCTAATCATAATAAGTTGCTGTTTACATTGAGATAACAAGTCAATACAAGATTTTGTCCAATAGATAGCTGCACTAGGGATCTATTAAATTCATTCCAATGAACCTTATAGGGGTTTTTAGAACCACATTAGTAAAGTTTACATCGTAAAGAAACTCTTGATTTAGCGGTTCTAGCTATAGATACCCATCAGCATCCATCAGCATTAAGTTGCACCAAACTGTCATAAAAACTCGCTCCCCTAATTGACTTGCACTGGAAACAAGCATATTTAGAGACTTTCATAGCTTCATAGTCAAGTTATTTACAGTAGAGAGCGTGAAGCGTTTAAACCCTAGATGATCAGAACATCATAGAAATTTTAAAGTCTTCTTAATATCTTTGAAAAGGGATCCATGTGGATATATTTCTTATACGATTAGTGAATCCACGAAATGTAAAAGAGCCTTCCTTTTCTCTTAATACGTTTGTGAGGAAACTGGTAAGAGGGTATTGTAATCTGCCAATCCTATATATCACTGATCGGTGCATAACTAAAGAGACTTAAGCTCACTGTCTCATGATAATAACAACATCCAGGGATACGATGTAAAGAATTGTGCGTAATAGTTACATCAAGCACGGATCACATCAAACCGAGGTTTGACATCTCAGTATTTTAGGGAGGCTACCAAACGTAATTCGTGACAGAGCAGTGGACTAGAAGAAGCTCAGATGGTTTATACAAGATACAGACTGCCTATAAAAAGTATGGCTTGGACGTATGCATGTTCAATAACATGAGATCATGAATAATTTCGATTGGTCTCCACCATTTTGCCTTTACCTATCTATGCTCATACCGAGTTGTGATGTTATTTAAGATCACGTGTTGGATGGTGTTTAAGCTTTACTAGACTACAGCTCTGAGCTTACAAACCTGAGCTCTAACATTTTGTAAAGTGAAATATCGTCTGTTTCTTTAAGCTTCATGAGAACTATCGATATCGATAACTATATTTTCAAAGCTGAGAGTGGCACACTGTGTTATTATTTTTGTTCAGTAAGGTTTGATAGTCAGTCAGTCTTACCGTGAGGAAAATAAATCCGTTCTGTAGTTTAAGAGAAAGTGTGTGGGTTTGACGCGAGATCTCGCTTCAAACTCCATGTGAGACAACTCCATAAATATGATGTATGGACAAAATATTTCCGGCGACTTCCTCTTAACAGATTTCTGGCAAAAATTCAGAGATAAATAAAAATTTACCATGAAAAGTCTCTCAAAAATCTGTCATTCACAGTCGAGCTTTAAACTGTAGGTCCTGCCACTTATGGTTGAAATTAAGACAAGCAACATAAGTTGTGTGAGAAGTTAGATCGTAATGCTGATTGAAGGGTTGTAATGACCAATTATGTACGTATGTATGTAAACCGGTTGATGATGTTCAGGGATCACTTTTGTTCAATTTAGTTTCAACAGATATCTGCCTGTGGACCACGAAATCATGCAGTTACTCGCTCTCGATTGGAAGAAATGTGCACACCAAAAGGAATATGGTTAATGTAGCGGCAAATCTTGAAGAAGACACCAAGATGTCGACTCTTCATCCCTGTTAGCATCGTATTTTGACTGTAAAATATAGCTCGCATAAGAATTGCTGGCAACGAATATCGTTAGCATTTAATTTTTCCTGATTTTACCTGGGGGGGGGCGCTTGCAACTGACGAAGAAGAGCATTTTGTTTCAAACACGGTTCTGTATAAATGGTTATTGGGGTCTATTGGTTCGGGTCAACTTAAATTACTTTGTTCCGGTTGCTCTATCCATTTAGCGTGTAGTGTTCCTTGCTTACTAGTAGTTTTATTTGTAATTATGCATGTCGTTAAATAAGGTTCGGATCGTAGTGCTCGTATTTGAGGGGGTTTTTTTTTTATTAAAACATGATTGTTCTCCACTTGTTATATTTCGCATTGCTAATGGTGTAAAATAGATGTAAAGGGAACCAACAATGTGCTATGCATACGAATACGAATCGGAATCATTTTTTTTTTTGCCACAATTTACGCTCAAGGATTTCGCAGTTGTTTTTTTTTTTTGCTTTATTTCTCTGTTACCAAGATTTGCATAAAAAAAAAAATTACCAGAAAAAAAAATCTGAAAATCTGAAAATATGCCAGTTTTATGTGCAACATTTTATCATTGCCATATGCGAATTCAGTTGACGAAATTATGAGTTAGATCAGAATCAAATTCTATATTTAGATTCGATAAAATGGTTGTTTGGTTGGTTGGGTTGGTTGGTTGGCGCTTAGTTGACTGCGTATTTCCAAATAGACTTGTTGCACGTTGATGTTTAATGGCCGAAAGTAGGAGGATTTAGTTTTTGCTTTAAGCTTTGTTTACAAACAAGTATTTGAAGTTTACAAAAATTATGGTCATGTAAATAGGCCTGCAATTAATAAAATAAAAAATTTGATTGTTTCATACTCATTCGACTTTTCTAACATGTTTTGAACAATTCTTCAAACAGAGACATAAGTATTGCTAAAGGCTTTAATAGTGGAATATGTTTTGCACGCAGTTCGAATTGATGTCTTCATTGATAGTTTGATGGTAATCATAAATTTCAATGATATGAATCGCTTGTTTGCCTGAAGACCTTTATGGAAAAACGCAAACGTATTTAAACGCATTTAAACGTTGCGAATGGAAAGCATTTTAAATCAAAATGCGAAAATTTCAGTGTAAGGATGCTGAGAATAAAGCTGGCTAATGCCAGAAAAAACTAAACTGAGCTTGCATTATAGCTGTCTATTAAACTTTGATTGTTGTGTGGTTACACACACATACGTAATTTGTCATTACAATCCTTCAATCCGTCATTACGTCCTAGTTTCTCACACTACTTATGTTATGAGTTTTTGCCAGAAATCTGCTGAAAGGAAGTCGCCGAAGAAATACTTTTTTGTATTTCGTTTTGATGCCTGACTTGCAGTTTGAATCCTGGTTTTGCTTCTATTAAGCTTACTAGACTACGGCGACTTAGTAGTGTTTAAGAGATACAAAAATTCTTCTCCAATCAAAATGCTTTCTTAACGTCCACTTGGTTAGTCTGGTCCTTATATCAAAATACTTAAACGCCTGTACTCATAGTGAGAGGTAGTGAGAGTTGGGTTAGGTTAACGGGTAGCTTGCCTTTCATAGGCCAGTTCACTGGGTGGGCTATAAAACCGATTGTGTAACGCCGTGTCAGGTAAGCCGCCTTGTAACGATCCGTCAGTGGTGGATTTAACCTAACTTTAGGTCTGAATGAAACCGTCCAGTTGTTATTGTGACACATTCGCCACCATGCCTAGATTTTCAAACGTTCTGTCATCGCAAATCAAATGTTCTGTCCTTCTGAAGTGCAGGGCACTCCCCTATAAATTGTTGTACCGATTACGTTTCTTCCAGATAATGGCAGCTTCTGCAGTAATCCTGGTACTGCAGACCTAGCTTGTCAGCGAAACTGCCAATAGCGCAGTGTCCCCTTAGAATTCCTGTTAGAATGTGAACCATTCTCTTAGTGAGAGGTTAATGGCAAGCATCTATTTCCAATAGAATGACAGTTTTAGGCATCAAATGAAAAACCCTGTAACTTGAGTATGCCGGAAAGGGCTTTATAATCTTAAAAGAACCAACTTTTGCTGAATCGCTACAAAAATAGTCATCGAACTCTTCGATGAATACTCTACTTTAAAAAAACTTTAATACATGTGAGCTTACAATTGCAGTGCCAGGTGAACAGAATTTGGTTTGAGTGGCTCAACCTGCAAAGAAGTACGCTGAATGCATTGTTTGGTTGCTGAACATCGCTTTATAGACGCTCATGTAGAGATGAAAAAGGGGAAATTGGCTACATGCCCAGCACTATACCTTAGGAAAAAATCACCATGGTGTACTACAGAAGCTTCCAATGGTTTCGAGATTAGGGGTAAATAGATAATTGTGGTATCAGAATGGGTCTCACATCCTTAGGTTGACGGCCACCTCTATCTACCTATAGTATCGATATCAAACTCATACGGAAACTCTGATTACTACAGTGGTAGAACCAGGTTTCAAGCTAATATTATGTTAAAACAGCATTCAAGCCTGTAGGCGGTTGCAAATCGAGCTTGATACCAGTGTATTCGAAACCATACATCCTTAAGACTTTTGAGATATGCATGGCGTTCAATACCGCAAATACTATGCATTCAATTCCATTTTTTAGCAAACTAGTCTGCCATGTGCTATAAGTTTTATAAGGAGATCCATACAAGATTGTTGCTAATATACTCGAAGCATCTCACTTGTTCTCCTGGATCTCAAAAATACGACTCCTCTTAGGCCTAAAAAGCCAGTGAGAATTGCACTTACCACTTGGAGTTCGGACAATAAAATAATTCATCGGTTTTGTGAAAACCAATCGGCTAGAACGTTAAGAGTTAAGGTCTGAGAGATGCCTCTGCTACTAAAAATGGTGTTCATTCCACTTAGGGCCTTTACTATTGTAGTCGTAGGAGGATATGGGTTGTCAAGGACATAACTAAGATCGTATGTGTAAGTAGGGAAAACTATCTCATTTCTTAGCACGTTAGCCATAATGAAAGC
>QOCX01003171.1:3708-18525 GCA_005959815.1 Sarcophaga bullata
AATAATTCAGAATTTAAATTTTTAAAGAAATTTTTAATTTTAGAAAGTTTTAAATTCCGTTTATTATTTAAAACTTAAAAAGAAAATCACAAAAAAAAATCATGCAACATGTTTTGTTTGAATTTTCACATTTCAATCAAATATAATACGTTGTTGGTGCACGATTAACCTTTTGATTTAAAGAACAACAAAAAAACAAAATTAATCCCCGTATTGAACGCAACGTATAGAAGAAGAATAAGGTTCGTATTAAAATGTCATGTGCACTCTGTAATCACACTAAATGTTAAAGACAATAATGAACAGGCACGAACATAAAACACACACTCAGAACCATTTTATATGACTTGTTAACTTTCCGTTCTACTAAACACAATAAAACAACAACAACAACAACAACTGCAGCTACAACATGATTTGAATGTATAAAACAACCGTATACTGACTGATACAGTAAGTAAAATACAAACGAAAACAACAAGCAAAAACAATAGCAACAACAGCAACAATATTAAAGAATAAAAATTAAAATAAATGTTGATAGAATTCCCTGGCTGATGTTTAACGTCAAATAGTGTGAAAAAAAAGAGGCACACACACATACATGCATTTTTGTTTTTTTTTTCAAATGCATTTCCATGTGAGAGCATGTGTTCATATTTGCAGAAACAAGAACACAAAAAAAAAGAGCATTAAATATTGTACATTCACAATTGTTCCACTTACATATACATACACATACATATAACGGGTCTATAGAGAGAACTTTAGAAAATGAGAATTTTTTTTCTTTCGTTCTTTATTCTTTTGCAGTGTTTGACTCCATTGTAGTAGTTGTTGTTTTTTTTAGACAATACATCTGTGTATTATGGCAGTAGGCAACTAACACAATTAGAAAGTAAAGAGGAAGAGAGTAAACAGAAAGAGAGATAGTAGAGACATATGAGCAAGTATGTATTGTTTGTTTTGATAAAACAAAGGGTGTATTTAACGCATAACAAAAATGAATGCAATCATTATAATGATTGTAATCGTCATTATGTAAATGATCATTATAATTATTATCATCATCATTATTTGTAATGACAATCATATTTATTGAAATGATGACACAACCAATCATTTGTTATTATTGTGATCAACTCTAACATGCATCGCAATTAGAAAATTATTAGAAAATAAAGGGTTTAATAAACTATGTACATATGTTCGTATGTATCCCCGGTGGAAATATTACAAACGATACAAATGTACACATACATGCACTATATATAGATGTCGAGAGTAAATTGTTGTGAATATTATTTTTTTCTCTTTTTTTTATTAAATAATTTCAATTACGCCTACGCAATGACATACATATGTACGTCAACTAGAATTACAGCAAAAACAGATTATACTCTCTAGTCTGGCGGTATAATTTTCGAACATAAAAATATAAATTGCGTGTGAGTATACATAAATGAACAAACAGATGATTGGATGGTCAAATTGATCAACGCATTTTGTTGTACAGTAAAGTCAATGGAAGCTATTCTTTTTTTTTTATTTTTCTGAGCCACAAAGAAATCCGTTTTATTGTACAATTTTGGACTGGAACTTTGAATACAGCAGAACATAAATTATACAGATTGAGATTATTTTCGCTCTAATCTTTATCAGCTTAACGTAGTTATCATCCATTGATATCAAGAATATAGCTTCGTTTATTGATTGAATTTTCAAGCTGATATTCAGCATAGAATAATCGTGCTTTAATGCGTAGAACCTGCGCTGACCAACTTAATCCATTATACATTCATACATAATTTTTCATTAGAACCCTTCAGTTTATAATCGACTCCGAACAACAGATTTATTTGAGAAACTTTTCATTGCAATTTTAATTTCTCTCAGAGTTTTTGCCACATATCTGCTGAGAAGAAGTCGCCGATGAACTAATTTTTCATATTTTGTGTTGTTGGAGATATCTGACCTGGGGGTTCGAACCGTGACCTCACTCCTCATAAGACACACAACATACTATCTACTATCTAGCTTTGATAGTCAAAGTTACCTACCTACCTAATGAAAAGAATATAAAAAAAAATAAAGTTTCATACAACCTTTAACTAGTAGAACCAGAAGTATTTTCAGAGAACAATGACATCAGAGAAATATCACAGGAAGATCAGCATAATTCACATACACACACGCAATGACACAGGATTACGACCTAAGGCTTCTTAGTTACTTCACTTCTTGAAAAGAGTAGCGGCCTAAGGAACTTACAGTGTTACATTCCACATTCGGTGTATTTAGACAATCACATAAAACCGAAATATAAAAACCGTAAAATAAATGTAGGTAGTTGTAGTCTAGTAGGTAGCGTGTGATGGCTTATTTGATGTTGAAGTCAAATCCAGGGTCAGTCATCATATTTAAATCATTTTATACTTGAGTTACTCCGAACAACAGATTTATTTGAGAAACTTTTCATGGCAATTTTATTTTACTCTCAAGCCTTTTGCCAGATATCTGCTGAGAAAAAGTCGCGAAGAAACATTTTTTTTATATTTCATTTCATTTAGAGATGTCTGACCTGTGTTTGAACCGAGGCCTCAGTTTTAATAAGTCAAACACAACCTACTAGGTACGGAGACATAATAAGATCTTTACGGGCATATTTTCATACTTCTGGATTTACAGATTTTTAACATGTGAGTCATAATTAGTAAATAGTCAGGAGGTAATAAGACTTAATTTAAAATAACACAAATATTTCGGGCCAAGATTTTTAACAAAAATTGTTCAGGTACAATTCTGAACGTGGCAACAATAACTTCGTTTAACAATCATAGAGTGATTACAACTGCAATTGCTTTAATTTCATAAAAATGCACTCGTGCATTATTATACTTGAGTTGATTAAATATAATAAAAGGTAAGAAAGAACAAACAAGTTTGTAAGAGTAAGTAGAAGTAAAAGAAAAAGTTATAACTGGGCTTACTAAAGTCATTAACAATTACAAAAAAAAAAAACACGAAGAAAAGTGTAATAAGAAAACCAAAAACCAATTCGTAATGTATTTTTAATTGTCATCTCTGCATATAAATTTCAAAAAAAAAAAAAAAAAACTTCCTTCATATACATCATTGACTGAGTGACTAAATTAAAGTAAATCATGGCGTATATACACAAAGCCAAGAACATTTGAAATTAAACAAAGCAAGAAGGAGAAAAAAACGAATTGAAACGAAATACTCTGCTGCAGGTACACATGAAAAATAAATTATATAGCACGAAAGTGTCAACTAATGGGTTCCGTCATGCAAATAATCATCATCATGCTACAGTGCACCAACTAAATCGTCATCGAAAGCAAGAATCAAAGCCAAAACATGTGTGTGCCACCACTCACTACACAATTGAGAAACATTTTTTTTTAATGGTAACTTAACGGCCATACGAACTCTATGGAGAAACAAGCTGTACACACAAAGGGCTGCATACATTAAGGCAAAAGTGCCATTGCCAGTGATGATGGCTTCAAGACTAGTGATGGCAATGATGGCGACGATGACGATGATGACGTTTTATTTGAAGCAGAATAATAGAAACTGCACAACAATAATAACAAAAAAATAAAAATAAAATAAAAAAAAGCACTTAAAATTTGCATTTCCTTCATTTAGTTTTTTTCTGATTTTCTGATTTGCCATCATTCTGGCCATAAAGTTGAAAGCCAACAAAATCCAAGGTCTGCTAAATAACAAGTAAACTAAACAATTTGCTTGTTCTTCTATAAACAGACACACAGCAACAAATAACAGTGGCCAAAATATTTAAATATTACTTCTACTAACGTTGAGTTATACCATCGTTTCTTGTTGGGCATGAGGTTACTTTACTATTTGCATGGCTTTTCAAGACTCAATATTATTTTGAAAGGATTTCAAAAGCAGAAAAACGTTAGAAAATTTACATCAAAATAAAGAAGAGAAAAAAAAACCGAAATTGTGCACGAAACAATTTCCTCTTTCACTGAACGACTATAATTTAGTGAATTTTCTTATTTCTTCCTTATTTTTTCACTTTTTTTTAAAATTTTTTTTTCTGGTTTATTTGGTTGTGAATGTCAATTTTAAGCAAAAATTTCTTTTTCTAAGCACTTTAAAATTTTCTGCATTTCACTTAAGTAATGGACTTTAAAATGCATTACAATTGTTTAGAAAGCTTTAAAGTTTTGTAGAAACATTGCAGAGATTTCCATTTCCTTGAAAAATACGAAACGTGGACTTGAACTCTGTATATTAGCATAGCTATGATGTTCTCACGGAGTTGAAATATCCAACGCCTAGTGCAATAACTCGTTGTAAATTTAAAAGAAAGTCATACATAATTGGCCATTACAACCCTACAGTCAGGATTACGGCCTAGCTTCTCACACCACTTATGTTGTGTGTGTTAATTTTATACATGAGTGGCGGGACCTACAGTTTAAAGTCGACTCCGAACGACAGATTTTTGAGAAACTTTTCATGGCAGTTTTATTTAGTCTCAGAGTTTTTGTCAGAAATCTGCTGAGAGGAAGTCGCCGAAGAAATATTTTTTTCAGATTTCGTTTTTGATGTCTGACCGGGTGGCTGGTTCCTGGCCTTTCGTCTAATAAGCCAACACACTACCCACTAGACCACGACATCTTTAAAAGAAAGTCTTCTATCAATTTGACAGAAAACACTGTCTCAGTTGACTTTCACAAACTATATTTTCGAAATGATCAGGCAATATTTACTTGGAACCTTTCCAGTTTCTTTTTCTCATTCTCTTTCCATTTTATGTTGAAGAATCTGTTTTTTCTACAGCCAAGTACATAAGTGATTAGTCTGCCGCACAAAGTTCTGTACTGATAGGGAAGGGATAATATTGCAACTGACGTTGCCCAGAAACAATATTTCAATTAAACAGTGTTGGATTATATTGGGTGTAGTAATAAAGACATAAGGTTCTAATCTTACCTCAGATGTGTAGAAGCCTTTGATTTTATTTACAAATTCAAAACAACCATGATGAAAAGTTTGTATCTCTTCGATACCGGAACAGGCGCCTAGCCAGGCAACCTCTAGTAATCCGAGCACTTTAAGAACTGCAGGACGGAACCTCCAATTGAATTCTAAAATAAAGTACTACTAAATTGTTTCGGGAAGCAATGATTAAATCTAATGCCATATCATTTTTAATCTTATATTGTCTTTTTTTATTTTATTTTGCCTCTGCTTTTCAAAAATCGCCTCAGCTCAGACTGCCTGGTTTAAAAATTTTCTGCCACTTTGCCATGCTGTGTTTATATTTTAAAAGAGTGTGTGCATTTTTTCTTATTATTTTATGGTTTTTCAAAGGAAAATGTAGGTTAAAATAAAGTTATACACCGGCACACACACACACACGCACAGAAATACTCACTAGTACTGATAAATATTAACCTATAACACACACACCTATACCAACAACACATAAGCCAAGATCATGTTCTAGATTTTGATTTGAATTGAAACGAAATGAAATAAAATGAAATGAAATGAAATGAAACGAAACGAAAACTGCAAGCAGTGAAGTGCAAAAATGAAGAACACACAGAACACAACTTTGATCTCAAAAGTAGTGAATGTGATTTCCACTAACTCTTGCATTCGCTTGCTTGCATTACTACTTGTACTCATACCTGCTTGGTATTACCTGTACAAGCCCCTCGATTCAAGTATTTCATTTGCTACTTTGGCTCTTCTTGTGCATCTTGGGCAGCGTAAGAAAAAAATTTTTTTTTCTTAAATTGGAACAACTATTGCTACTGGTGTGTACTGTATTGTTGTCCTTGGAGTTGCATTTTTTATTTCATTTTCTACCTTTTGTTTTTCAGTTCAATGTTGTTGTTATTGCTGCTGCTATTGCTCCTGATGATAATGAAGATTTTTTTTAGTCTGAATTTTAAATTGTTTAGAGTAGTCAAAGAGAGAGAGAGAGAGAAACGTTGAGGATTACGGTTTAAAGAAACCCCGATTGCATTAAGAACGTTTAATCAAATGCAAAAAAAAATAAATAAGAACGACAAAAATTTTATTAGACTGAAATACCTGCCGTAGCTCTTGGTAAATAGTAGGCAACGTTCCTTACATTAACACATACAAAATAGGTGATGTGAGAAGCTAGGTTGTAATCCTCACCGAAGGGTTGTGATCACCAATAAAGGTTTAATGTTGACTTCGAATAACAGAGTTTTGTGAAACTTTTCATGCCAATTTTATTTACTCTCAGAAAATAAGTCGCCGTGGCCTTACGTCTAATAAGCCAACACACTGCCTACTATCCTACAGCGACTACAGCAAGGGTCATTTAACAACACAGTGTTCTCTTGTATAAGATCTTCAGTAGTGAAAAGATTGCTAAATTTTGGGATTTCGAATGGTTCGAAAATTCTACATTCTGTGCATATCTGTGATAATCTTTCTTGCTAGAACTTCAAAATGGTCCTTCACACTAGAAATATATTCAACAAATAACCTTTTTTTTTTTGCCTACATAAAGCATCTATGGGAGACACAGGTGAACGATAGCTGAAATGAATCTACATATTTCCATGGAACCTGAGTTGACTACTTTTGCTA
Source organism: Sarcophaga bullata (assembly GCA_005959815.1). Classification (NCBI taxonomy): domain Eukaryota; kingdom Metazoa; phylum Arthropoda; class Insecta; order Diptera; family Sarcophagidae; genus Sarcophaga; species Sarcophaga bullata. Next base: position 10,351 of record QOCX01003171.1, read on the forward strand.
TTTATTTTCTGTATTTTCTGTAGTACAGTGTTTTTAATTAACTACAAAGTAACGAATAAAATATAAACACTTGTAATCAACTCTCGAAAAGTAAAATTTGAAAGTAAACTTTATCATCATCATCACCACCATCCTCATCATAAAATCATTACCAAAGACTTCATGAACAAGAGAGACAGAAAAATAAAACCTTTTTTTAAAAAAACATACTAAATTTTAAACTAATAAAACAGTTTTACTGGCATCAATGCAAATACACCATTTACTGCACTGGTAAGAGCACGTTACCAGCATAAATTCTTGGAAAAGCAAGTGCTGCCGGAAAGGAAATGAAAGAAAGTAATTCGAAATTGTCATAATACACACACACCCCCATCAAATTAAGCTAAAGTGTACTCAATTTCATTAAATTGTGTAAGAGAGCAAAAGTGTAAGAGAGGGAGAGAGAGAGAGAAAAGGATTTTTTTTTTTGTAATATTTTCTGCAACAAACAAATCATCTTATCTGGCCAGGACACTCAATTTTCTAACAACGACAGTGTATAACGCCACCAACTAAATGTTGCAGACACACACACACACACACAAACATATCTCTATAAAACGTTGATTATGTTAAAGACTATGGTAAGAAAAAAATAAATAAACCAATAGACCAAGAAATGGATGCAGAAGAAGATGAACTGCAGCAATATGGATGCTGGTTGCTTGCTTCGGTCACATCGTTGGCATTTCTAGCGTTGAAAAGACGTGACTGAAGTTTTTTTTTTCTTTTTCTGTTTTTTTTTCACTTCCTCTTTGGCTTGTCGTCGCCGTTATAAGTTATAATGAAATATGACACAGAATAAGAATATATCGAGCCTTAGAAAACTCAATCCTTATGGATTGTTTTGGGCATGTATAGTATAGTATAGTATAGTATACGACAAAAAGCCAGCATAAATACAATTTGGTCAAAACGCAATGAAAGTATTTTTTCCTTTCCTTGTTTTTTCTTCATTTTTCGTCTTTCTTGGAACGTGAATGAAAAGACAAACACGAAAGTACAAACACGAGTTACCATAATTTATATGCAGTAAAAGAAATTAAATAGACTTGTTTTAGTTTAGCAAACCACATGACTAGAATGACTACAGCTACACCATTTCCAACATGCAACAAGAAAGTCATAGGCTCTCACACACGCAGTTGTTGACAAATACTTACTTGGTATCAGCTTTTAGTTAAGATTACAATCTAGATTCTCATATCACTCATGTTGTGTGTGTGTGTGTGTGTTAATTTTAACCATGAGTAACGGCACTACAGTCACGAACACCATTGCCACTTTATTTATCCTCAGTTTTTGTCAGAAAACTGCTAATGAAGTAAATCGCCGAAGAAATATTTTTTCATCCTCAATTTTGTTGGAGATATTAGCGCTGAAGTTTGACTTCTCTTCTAATAAACCAACACCCTATCTACCAAACTGCGGTGACTTCATATGTTCAAATGCTCCCTTTGAACCAATGTAACCTTGGGGTGATCAATAACTTTACTTTCTTTAATTTTACGAGTCTGAAATAATAAAAAACAACAAAGTGCTGAAGCAGGTGACTTCCAATACCACTACCATCACGACATCGTTCGGTAAAAAACAACAATTAACTGCAGGATAATGCAAGATTTCGTGCCTATCACAAGAACTCTACCTTTCGCAGACTAAATTGGGTCTGGAAACGTACAAAATTCTAGCGACCTATTAGCGTAAACCTACACCTACAGAAGGCAAAGGCGCATGTTTGCTGAATGGGCTATGGATTAGTTGGCAGTGAGTATGTAACACATACATAATACATACTCCTAGAGCTTTTTCGAGAAATCTGATGATAGGGAGTCCCCGAAGAAATATAGCTTATGTTGCAATGAAAGCCATCGTTATCTCACGTGGATTTGATGTGACCTGACAATCGAGATCGAGAGCAACTTTAGCTCGTCAGACTTCTTCTTTTCTATTCTGCACATGTGACTTGATTTAAATTGAGCACGGATTTGATGTAAAACGAAATTGTGTAATTTTATTTCGTTTAAATCTCTCGGTGTGTGGTTTTCTATGTGGAAAGGTTTATGTGAATAGGACACAAACGATAGGTATCTTCAAAGCCCACATAACCTCTAACATCGATCAGTCCTGATTTATGTGCCAAAATCTTGGAATATTAAAAACCTACACTATGTAGACCACTTGAGCCTTAATATACGAGTAAAGTAAGTGTCCCCAATGGATCCAGTTAATAACAGAATATTTTGCCCAGAGAAAGCCAATTAATATGGTTGGTAGCAGTTGCGGAAACAATGCCTAGAATTTTTTTTATCTGAAAAACTCCTAAAAACAGTTTTTTTTCGATCTCCTCTCAAACTATTAAACTATTTAACAAGGATTTGTTCTGTTAAGATAATCGGATAAGAAAAAAAATTAGGAATACTTTTGGAAACGGTGTCTTCTTTGCCGTCACCATCACCATCACCATCACCATAGTCACATTGTGAAATATAAAAACGTGAAGAGAGAAAAAAATTCAAGAGAAAAAAATTTAAACGAGAAAATGAATTGAGAGTCGCATGCAACTGTTTAACCTATATAAACACTATTATAAGGAAAATACGACTACAATAACAACAACAACAACAAACACAATAATAAAAAGAAAAAAAATGAAAAATAAAATGAAAAACTAATCATAAAACTTGACTTAATGACATTAAAGTTTTTCTTTTGAAATTAAATAAATTTTCTTATACGAGAAGCAGAAAAATAAAATAAAAAAATACAACAACACAATGACCAACGTGAACAACAACAACAACAACAACAACACAAAAAAATACTGCAGCATTCTTAATAAATGAAAAAGAGACGCAATAATTTACTTTGAAAATAAAAATGAAAAGTCACATTAATGATAATGATAAAATAAACGATATGAAGCGTTACCTGCTAAAGAAGTACCTGCAAGTACTGCAAAAGTAGCTTTCAATGAGCAAATGGATACAGAAGACCAACAGAAAAAGACAAAAATATTTCAACTTTTTATACTTTAATATTGAGATTAAAAAATTGTGTCAAATAGATGTGTAAACTAGACACTTAAAGTCTACACTGATGGCTCAAAGATGATTGACCGGTTGATCTGTGGTATATTTTTAAGAGTTCTGATACTAAACTTTCTTAAAGTCTGCCTAAGAACTCAAATATTGTCCAAGCAGATGTAATGGCAATTTAAAAAACGGAATAAGGATATTGGTGGAAATAGCATTGCTGAGGAGCTGGCCAAAGCTGGTACAGAGCACGTAATTTCCGACATATTACAGGACATAGGTTTTCTGTTTACACTCGTTAAATTAAGGTATTGTCCACTCGTTTTGCAGGGAAGCTTAATTTCAGTGGCAACACCATTGCTGGACCCTACTAGACTTGTATGGACAAGAAGAAAACCGACTCACTTCTGTCCTAAAGTCGCATAACCATTCATCACACCATAACGATACTTACGGGCCATTGTCCTTTTGGTAGGCATGCGGAAAAAGTTGACATTCTGGTTAATAACTTTTGCAGAAGCTGTTGCTCTAAGGAGGATAAAAAGACAATGGCAGTCGTCGTAAGGTTTTTGATCTCTCAATTTGCAACACCTTTAGCTCTCTAATACAAGAATTGCTACATTAGTCCGGGGTTTAACATGAGTATCGCCATGATGGCACACCCCATAGTGCTCAAAGCACATGTAGAAACAATGCGTCCATCAGTGCCGCCACGCACAATGATGCGACCACATGAGATGCATAAGCATATCATTGATTGCATCAACATACCATTACGTGAGTACAATTCAAAACATGCATTTGGAAATGACTTCACCTGTTGGAGTTAGTAGATCGTAGCTATCTAAACTCTGTTGCGAAAAATGGTTACGATATTTATCTGCCAACACTGAGCCTTCGAGAATGCTACAATTATACCTGGGTAATATGAGTTTCGCCAAAAACGGCATACTCCTACGGTGCGGTCAAAAGCATGGTGGGAAAATATGCGTCTACCCGGGCCGCCGACGTAACAGTGATGCAACCATATGATTTGCATAAGCATATCATGGATTGCATCGCCATTCATGGGTACCAATTCGAAGCCATGCATTTGGACATCGTTTTCCTGTTGGTAAGGGTTGTAGACCATCTTAACTCTTTTGTGAAAATGGTTAAGAGCATAACGACACACCGAGCTTGAAGGACTGCTACAATAATAAAATTTATTTTGAACACGGATTGGTATCCTCTAGCGAATGTTTGAAACCCTGGACTAAATGCTGGCCTAAGAGGATTCGTCACCTTACCCAACCTAACTAAGCTAAACCTCTAAAGCATGGCAATAAATTAAACGATTATAAGTCACAAGTTACTATGAATTCAATACAAGGAGAGAAATCGCTACTTTATTTTAAACATCCCCCATATTATTCTTGTCCTATCAATTGCTGACATTTATAGTTCACTTAAGTTATAAAAGAAAATCAACAAACATTTCTTCGAAATACAAAACTTTTAAGTATTCTCCAAAAAAGTCTTTCCAAAATTTAATCAATTTTTATAGCAACCATGGTTAAACGTAAAAGAAAATACAACAACATAGTCTGACAATCCCACCATGCAGCAAACAGCGGTAATTATATGGTAGACCTCACGAGAGAATGTCTACAACATTATTACATTATATTAACAGCAACAACACATATAAAGAGTAATATTGTTGTTGTTATTATTTTTAAAGTTTTTTTTCCCCTTCCACTTCCCTTCTTTTTATCATTTCGTTTCGAAACGTTGTATTTTGGGTTCGGTGGTTTTCTTTCTATTGTTTTCTATTCTATTGGTGGCAATCCACGCTGTTGTTGTTTATGACAACCGCTCCTCAAAATAAACCAAAAAAAAAACTTAAAAGTTGTAGAACAATAAGCTTAAGATGTAGCAAAATAGAAAGAAGAAGCAGAAGAAGAAGAAATAAAATTGATTAACCGCAGAGTGAAATAAAACATTTTGATTTGAAACAATGCGGTTAAGGAGGAGAAGGAGAAGGACAGACAAAATTATTTGATTTTACATTCGATATTTTGATGTTACAGTGAATGTTAAAACATGTTGTATACTTAAANGACAATTTTTTATTTGATTTTACATTCGATATTTTGATGTTACAGTGAATGTTAAAACATGTTGTATACTTAAATCAATCTTTAGTAAATTTAAACATTTTTTTCACATTCTTATTTCAATGTTGATATCATAAATTATCACTTGAGATCGGATTCTATCTGAAGAATTCAAAAATACTACAAAAATTCGTTTTGTCAGCCACTTTTTTATCGTTATTTTGCTAGCAATTCTCTCTTTAACTGAAATTCTAACAATTCCAATCGAATATCTTCATTCATAGCATTTTGATCACAAACTAAACGCAGTGCTAAATTGATTTCGTATCGATCTTCCTATCTAGTAACCTGACAGCAGGCACTTCTTTTGGCAGTCATGTTAAACACGATAAGCTATCGCCCTTAGTAGATTTTAGCATGATATGTTATAGTAATAGGGGGGATTTATTTCTAAGTATCGATTGATTATATGATTACCTACTACTACTATCTTTACAGGTGCTTAAATTCTGTTATTAACAAAAAGTCTCGGCTTCTAGAATGGGCAACCATATCCTCGTACGAATTTTCTAATAATATGCACCGTTGTCTCGAAACTATATGGATAAACACGGAACTTGATATTAGGAAACCTTATACTATACATACATTCATGCATACATACATACATACATACATACATACATACATACATACATACACACATACATGCATGCATACAAACAAACATACNACATACATACATACATACATACATACATACATACATACATACATACATACATACATACATAAATATCTAATTGGTCATTACAACGCTTCAGTCAGTACTAAAACCTAGCTTCTCACAAAGTCCAAACCTAAAGTTTAAATTCGATTCCAAACGACAGATTTTTGAGAAAGTTTTCCATGGCATGGTTTTTATTTACTCTCAGAGTTTTTGCCAGAAATCTTGAAGATGTGTGACCTGGGGTTTAAACAGCTGCCCTACGTTTTATAAGCCAACACACTACCTAATTGTCTGCTTTATCGTATGGATTCTTAAATCACTACACAGTGTATTCCAGAATCGCCGCTCATTCCTCGACTTCCTGTCAGCAGATTTCTGGCAAACACTCTGAGAGGGAAATAAAATTGCCATGAAAAGTTTCTCAAAAAACTCTGTCGTTCGGAGTCGATTTTGAACTGTAGGTCCCATCACTCATGTGTAAAATCGACACACAAAAACATAAGTGGTGTTAGAAGCTAGGCCGCAATCCTGACTGAAGGTTTGTAATGGCCAAGTGTATTCCAGACTATTGAACGGCTACTTAGTTTCATAATAATCTCAAAGTATATGCTGATATACTCGAGCAACCATATTCCAATGTTATGTTCAAACGGCATTTTAACATCCAAGCTTGTATTTCTCCAGTTAATTCGGATTATTCTGTCTTTACTATTTAGATCTCTGGATATAGGCACAAACCGAGAAAAAGTGTTGTGGATCATGTGTTCAAGGAACTCACTCTGGCATGATTTCTATAGAATAGAATTCTCTTTGATCGCCTAAAGTCATCTTGAGTTCATACGGCAAAATGTTTATTTGTTCTAAAGAATTCATATTACAAAATTGGGACCGCCAACTCCAGTGAGACTAAGACATTACTCAAGTACTTTCTTATTAAAAATTTCAACTTAAAAAGTCATGTTGTCTCTTTTGCACACTACTGCTCGTTAATTAAGTGTCAACGTCAATGTCACACATATATTCCCCTATACTTGAAGTGTCAAACATAAACAGACTGAAAAGAAAACCAAATCAACCGCAGTCCTAGCATTTAGGATTCAATTAATTGTGTTACAGTTTTTCCCTTTTTTTTGTTATTGTATTTTATTGTTAGTGAGCCATTATTTTAAGGAAAAGGGGTTCTACTGTAGTAATGCTCATGTGATATATCACTTTAAAAACAAAGTTGCCTTAGTTTTCTTAATAAAACTACTGCCATTATGTTGTTCGTTGAAATATCAAGTGATTCTCTTACTCTAAACAAAGCAAATATCAAATAAATATTTGAAATCTTCTCAGACTGTCCTGTCCTGAGCAGCTTATTTACGTAGGACTGCTGTAAAAGGTAAATTAATGTTAAAAGACAAGAAAAAAATTTTGAGTATTTTCTCTACTTTTATCATATTTTAAGAGGCTTTTCTTAGAATTTCATCATCAAACAAAAGATTCATTGTATTATGAACTTTGACAATATTTGATGTCTTTATATCGTACATTCATTACTGGTTCGTAGAAAATCTTGAATAAATTTTCTTTTCAAGAAATAACCTAAAAAGATTACCAGGCCTCACAATGAAGGCATCAAGCTGATAGGCTGTATTACTTGGTTATTCAAATGAAATTTGAAACTTTCTGTTATCCATGCTTAATATTGAATATTTGCTCTTTAATCATATCCTTTAATTTATATTTTCAATTGTGAAATTGATGTCTGTCATCTTTACTTAGACTTAATATCTCAATTAATTTTGAAATGTTGTTGAAAATTTTCACTTTCAAATATTATCCATCCAGTCTTTTCAAATCTTAAGCCATTAATATGAGCAGGCAAAAGCAAATTTTTAAGTTTGTAAAACTCGATCACTTCCTTTAATGGTACATGAAAATTTTTTAGTCAGGATTAAAGCCTAGTTTCTCACACCAACCATGTTGTGTGTTTTCATTTTATGCCCTACAGCCGGCACCTGCAGCTTAAAGTAGACTCCGAACGACAGATTTTTGAGAGATCTTCCATGGCTTGTTTATTTACTCTTAGAGTTTTTACATTTCGTTATGTTCGAGCCATGGGTTAAACCAAGGGCTCTCGTTGAACAACCCACTACCTGCTAAACTGAGCCGTCTTTCAAAAACTCGATTGTATAAAAAGTTTACCAAAGCAAACTACTGAACGTAAATACTATATGCCCTTTTATTTTGTTTTGTTATCAAATACAAATTGTAAACAATTAAT
>QOCX01003172.1:0-18515 GCA_005959815.1 Sarcophaga bullata
AGTTTTATGTTCAATTATCTCTTTAGTTTGTGGAATTGGTTTTAAATGCTTTAAAGCTGCCATTTCATTTGAAGATTTATTTTCTTTATTATTCATTTGGCCATCGCCTTCATCTCGCCTTCTTTTAACCTTTTTCTTCAATTTTTCTTCAGCCAATTCTTGTGATTCTCTTTTCTTCTGTTTTGCATATTGTTGCAAATCAGTAGTTGAAGTCTGTTGATTATGTTTTTCCTCTACAATTTTATTATCTAGGGGTTGAGCTATAGCTTCCAATTTTCTTCTTACAGCCATTATAAAATTATAAGGATAGACTTGAGCAGCTGAAGGCCTTAGCCAGTAAGGCATATCAAGCGTTTCCTTCTGTAACGGTTTTTTCGGTATTTCCTTGCTTATTAAACTATCTAAGGGTATATTATCTCTTTTACTAGATTTTGAAGTGCTTTCAGGCATATCAGTCTCCGGAACTTCTTTATTGGTCGTTTCTTGCGGCACATTATTTTGAACTTCCGTTTCCTTAGGTGTATTCTCAGTGCATTTTCGATTATCTTCGTTAGAGGGTTTTTCTGTTGTTAGTTTTTCCTTAGATTGTGTTAATTGTTTTGTTAGTATTTCCAGATTTTGATTTTCCTTATCGAAATTATGTTTCTTATGACTGTTAAATGAAAACTCCTTATCGTTTTCCGTTTTCCTAAGGAGACCTATTCGCTTATGGTTTTCAATTAAAGGTAAAACAGATGTTTCCGAAATACTTCTCAAACTATGAGCAGATCTACTGGGGTTTTCTGGCATTTTCTGACTCTTTTTAGCGCGTTCTGTTTCACTTTTGTGTATAACGTTAGTTTTTGTGGCAAATTCTTGAGTTTTTAAATCATTTTTTAAGCTTTGGGTTTCTTCAATTTTTTCCTCAAGTTTTGTTTCCGGCTGTTTTAAATTGGTTTTAAGTTTTGGTGAGTTTTTGTCCGCAATATTTTCCTTTTTCTGCATATTTTTGTTTAATAATTTGCGTGTATTCTTTTTTAATTCCTCTAAACGCTTTTTAATTTCTTCCTTTTCTATTTTAGCTTTATTGGTTGGTTCATTCAAAAGTTGTGACTTTCTTTGCTTCTTTTGCATTTCCATAAATTGGACGAGCTTTTCAGGGATTGTATCCTACTTTTCTATTATGGCTTGGCATATCCTTGGCACTTAAAGGTAATTGAACTGATTTGGAACGGGGTTTATTCACAATTGTTGTAGCAATCGACCTTGTGGTAGTATCTCTGCGTGAAAACACGACCACTGAGATTATCCTGAGACTCAGTTGTTTACGGTGTTAATTGAACTTCTGTACTACTGCGACGATACGAGAAGATGGTTGTTGGAATTACTTGTTTGGTGATGACTCTGCTGACAATTCTGTTTGTAGTAGGTGAGGCCTGCTTTGTGCTGTCGCTGTAATTTGAGTATCGGGAGTTTTAATATTATCAGATTCGGTTACTTCCTTCAGGACGTCCTTGTCGAAAGTATTATTTATTGCTGTCTCAGCTATATGCTTTCTGTGTGACGACTCCTCTGAAATTTGAGAACCTGTTTTCTGTGGCGATTTGATTTCGTTTAACATTTCCTGGATCTCTTTAATTTCCTGTTCACGTTCCTGCTTTTTTTTGGCGAAATTCTCTATTAATTGTGCAGACTGAGACGATTCTTTGGCTTTGGCCGCTTTCCCAGCCTGTTTTCGAGTATCCATGTTCTTTATGGAAGATCTTGAACTGATTTGATTCTGGTTTTCTTTTCCATAGGAAATCCTTGCAATTTGTGTTTTCACAGTTGTGTTGTATTGAAAAGCTTTTAAAAACAAAAGGAAATTAATTTTTTTTAATAAAATGTCACAATTTGTACAATAACTTCAACTTTTGTTACCTGAAGACTGTGGTTTTCCTGAAACCTTTTGTATATTCAAACCAAACTTGTTTAGTGGCTGCTGTTGTTGTATTTTTGTTGTTACATTCCTATAGTGTTCATGCAGCTCGCTGTCATCATCAGCAGAAGTTCGCTGCGCTGTTAGCGTTGATGTTATTTTTTGTTTATGCTCGTTTGGCTTCTCTTTTATGCATCTCTCTTGTTCAATAGCATTTTGATTCATTATTTTCTTTCTCTATCACAGTTCTTTCATATATATTAAAATTTAAAAGAATTTTATAATAAAATAAAGATTTACTTTTGTGAAAATTTAACATTAAATTTAATTATTCAATGAAAAATTACGGCAAACAATTGAAAACGTCAACACAATAGAGCATTTGAAAACTTTTTTCCTATTGTTTGTTTACAACAGGGTTGGAATAAAAAGTAGTGAATTCATATGCAGAGTTGGCGTTGTTGGTTATTTCTTACCAAAATTACTTGTTCTTTTTTGGTGAATGTGTGTATTGTATATTTTTCTGGTTTTGTATATTTTTATTTGTTGTCAAATAATGAAATTTAATAACTTTAATTTGGAAAATAAGAAAAAGAACTATGTATGGAAATTTGGCTCCTTTTTCCTATTTTCAAGCCAAAATTTTTTTGCTTCCTGGCAACACTGGTGGTGATTAGTTAAAAACATCACAAACAGAATAAAACGTTTGGAATCAATTCGCGCATAGTCTTTTGTGTTTAGTTGGTATAAACGAAAATTAAGCCGGTTTTCCGTTTAAAAAACTTATTTAAAATTTTGTGCGCGTTGTTTTTTGGTCTGAGGAGTATGGTGGAGAGTTTCTTTTTTCGCAATAATTCTTTTTTTTTCTTGTGCGTTGTGTGAGATGGGGTGGTTGGTTGGTAGTGTTGCGTGTGCATGTGTGTGTTTACTTTTATTTTGAAATGAATTGAAAATTACATGTGTTTGCATACTTTTAGGCATTTAGTTTAGTAAAATGGTAATGCGGTGGAAAATGCTTATATTTTGCGCGAAAAATATTCTTAAGGGTTAGTATATTGAACGCTTCCGGCTAATTCACAGCAATTATAAATTTTTGGGCCACCGATTGCCTCTAACATTACAGTGCGGGTTTGTTAAAATAGTGATTAATAATCGATTGAACGTGTACTAAAAACTTTAACATTTATTGGCTTAATTTATTCCTGAATGAACTAAGTTTCCTCATTACAATAATGAAACTTTGGTTTTAACCATAATTTATCACCAGGTATGTCCATTACATTTATATTTCTAGTTCATATTAAAGTTATGCATTAAATCAATTGGGACCAGGGAGATAACATTATTAGGAACACATATTATTCTCTTCCGGTTTACGTTTTCACTGATTTTCATCATCTAAAGACCGCAACAAAATGTAATGCGACTTTCTTAACCTCTAAACATAAATATCTTGCAAGAATACTAAAAACAATGATGTTACAATTTCTATCAATACATTTCTGATACTTCCAAGGGCATGAGTGTTGGTAAAATCTTGGCATTAAGTTTTGTTGTTGTTAGAATAACTGCTACTTTGAGTTCCCTTTTTCACAACAAACCGAAATTAATTACATGCCAGTACCCCAGGCCTTATTGTTGTCTCAGCTGATGGAAATGTCTTAATCAAAGTATATTAGAGACAATCCACTATTCAGGTGTCAAGAAATTGTAGATCCTGATCCAGTTGGTTGTCAGTTGGCATCTAGCAGTTCAGTGGTCATCCATTAGCCAGCCAATAGGTTTCCTTACTGAAAGCATGAAAAACTTCCATTTACAAATTTCTCTGGCAGTTGGAATGCGCCCCGATTCTAATCTTGAAGCATGTAGTAGGTAAGACAGCTTCCTTTGTGGATTACCAACTTAAAATACGTAAAAACTCGTGCTTAAAATAAAAATTTTTGCCTCGTTTCACATAAAAAACTTTAAATTGAACATTTTTATTTCAAATAATGATACTTTAAGGACAATACTGTTTCACATACATAGATTAAGAAAAAAAGTAATAAATTCGATAACTTTCCAATTTAGGAAGCGTAAGTTCCAATGTAGGCACCACACATGGGGCAAAAATGATTGGCATTTTGGCATGAATCCATACAGTAAGGCAAACAGCAGCAACAACTGTAGAGAGAGAGAGAGAGAGGTATACAAAACAGTATAAGTCAACTAAATCGGAGCCAGAGTTTGTAGAAATAACAGAAAAGAAAACACTTACAAAGTCCAGGAAAGCAACAAACAGGCAATATGAGTTTCAGCTGTAGCCTTATAGCGTACACTAGTCTCAATGCGACAGCGGCAATGAGGACAGGTCATTTTCATAGATTTCGGTCCCACTGGTTGAGGGAAAACCTGTGCCGGCCCCGAGGGAGTTACATTAAATATAGTTGGAGGAGCATTAGCTGGTAGATTGTAATTGGGTGTTTGAGCCATATCTTGTTGTTGATCTCGAATATCTTGCAAACTGTGTTCTGCCTTATTGTATGGTGCCGAAGCTGAATCCATTTAAATAGATTTATTATCAGGGGATTTTTTGAGTTTAATTTTTAATTTTTGAATACGAAACACGATGACAATAACCTACTTCGACCACACCGACGCAACTAACGGACTGAAATGAAAATTTCAAAAGCTATGGGAAGAAAATGTAGTGTGAGAAATAAAAAAGAGAAAAAAAATGCAGAAAGAACGGAAGAATGCAAAGTAAGCAATAAGCGAGAAAGTAAAGAACGACTTTTATAATACCCTATAATAGACTTGATCTGTTTTAAGTTTAAATTCTACTTACAAGTGGTTGGAAAACCCAACTACTGTAGCTTGAGGAATAAATACTGTATGCTGCATGCCGAAATATTTTATATTTTTGCGGTTGTAAATTAGCATCAGACAATATAAAATATAGGCTACAAATTATTGTTCTCGTAGGTAGCCATACTTATGACCTGGAAGTAGGTTTCTAAAATTCTGTACCTAGCGAACTAGATGGTGCAATATTAAAGATTGTTCCTGGCCTTGTTACACGATCAGATTGGCATTAAGAATATCCCGGGCACTAAGAATTATAGGTGTTAGGCCTATTTGCTGCGTTAGAAGCCTAAACATTGTGGCTAAACTTTGTGGAATTCACTACTTTATTTAAGTTCAACAGTCTATTTTAGTTTAACGGTTTATATTAAATTTAGATTTCCCTTAATTCTGATACGATCCTCAGTAAAACATGTATTTGATTTGCAAATTTCCATTTTAATAAACATGTTAATGGAGTAAAGGGTTAAATGTGCCAGTATAGGGTGTAGAAATCAGTGCTGTCAACAAGAATGAAAAAAATTAATTTTTATAAGTCGGTTGTATTATATTGTAAAGCTTGGCGCTTTAAAATGTTCAAAAAATTAATATTTTTGTTATTAACGATCAATTGTTGAACCTTTAGGGAAGTGAGCGACCACTAGGCATTTCAGTTTGTCGTTGTGAAGAAAGCACAACAGAATGAATATTCTAAAATATTATTTTTTCTTTAAAGCGAAAATCGTTGAAATAATAAAAATCATATTACAACACTGTTTGTGAATTGTTGCATTCTATTTTGCTTTTTTCGTTAAATTCCCGCTTAACATGCAGCGATTCTAAAACGGTTTTAAATTAAATGCGCATTTAGAATTTAAAGCATTGTGGGAATGCTATACGAAATACATACATACGTACATAGTATGTATGTATGCATACTCCTTTCATATGCAGTATGAACAAAAGTGGAGTTTGACAGTCAATTTATCTTCAAGTGCAGAGTACTCGCCCAACGTGACTACTAATAATCAAATAACCTTAATATGGATACTAGGAGATGAGAGCACGAAAGAACAAATGCCAGTTTCTGTTCGACTGTCGGTTTGATTTTTTAACTAGCTGTTCTAGTTCCTTAGTGTCTGCTATTGACAGTGTGGTGGCAGCCAGAGAATTTTTTAAAATCAAAACATCAATAGAACTAAAACTAGTAGAATTGACCAAATGAGAAAAAATGATTGAAGCACCCATAAGAAATTTGCTTAACTGGTAATAGTTTTAATTCATTAGGGTGGATCGGTTCCAATTAACCAAGATCAATTCCGAGAGTTTAAATCTCAGCTTCCACAATAATATTAAAAAAAAAAGGAAAATGTGGCTGTCTTCTTAGCTCATGGAACTAATTGTCATGAATAATCTTTTGAAATCTGTCTTACGGATTTCATTTTAAACTGTAGGTCCCGCCACTTATGAATGAAACTAATGCACTCAACGTAACACTGTCTAAAGAGTTGTTGTTTTTGTTATAACAGCTCTGCTGCTGTGTCCACAAGTGGTACCCTTTGGAAAACACAGCTTTGATATAGCTTTCGCTGGACTGACAATTCTTGGCCGATGTGAGGTCGGCTCGTTCCGGAGCGTAGATACGATTTTCGTGGGAACGCCAACTAAAACACTATACTGGCCAATATAATAATTGAAGTAAAGCTGTCACCATACGTTACGATTAGTTGTACAACACTGTTGAATAAACACGTTTCGATTTCAAACAATTTTACTTTTAAATTGTGCTGTTGGTCGTCTATGTTGTCCACAACTAGCATTCCTACATTACAATTGGTTGTACAACTTGATCAAGTACAACCAATCAAGTACATCGCGACACAGTTATATATCGTATTCAAATATTTTTCATAAAAAACAGTTTAAGAACTTCTGACAAAGTTCAGTTTTATCAAAAGTTATTTTTGTTTATTTAGTTTTGGGGCTTTTTTACATTTTTGATAAACATTTTTAAAATTCCGTCATTAAAGCATTTTTTAACATGCGGTCCAACGAATAAATCTTTAATTATTTTAAATAAAAATAGCAATTATTACGATAATTTTATAAATAATTGTGTTCCTATTATTAAAAATCCTTATCGCTCTCTAGAATCAGTTTTATTTTCTTCTCATAGTTTTTGTGCTTTTTTTTTGAGTTGCGTTTGCAATTTTTATTTCTGTATTCGTATGTATGTGCATGCATATATCCGTAAACAAACTGTACTTAAGTGGGAAAAGAAAACATTTTGAAATCAAATATTTAGTCATCAGATATTCAAATAAATTATACACTACTTATGTATGTACAGGCCATTTCGTTGTTGGTTCATAAACATATGAAAATAAACAAAAAGGAATACTTATAAATAAATATCTGTAAATAAACTCTTTCATATGTTTATTCAATCACGCATCCACAAAATATCGAATTGAAATGAAATACGAAGTATAAGGTCTGAAACAGAATGAAGCAGTTGTGTAGTTGTATCCGTAGCGTAGCACAGTATTGCAGCATTCTACATGGTTGCCAAATAATCTCTTCAAAAACTTAGAAAATTGAGGAAGTTTTGTATAACTTTGTAGAGAACTTCTGAACAAAACAAATCCTCTTCAAACAAATCTTCTCGCTACTGACGTAATATCCGGGATTTCTCATGGTATCATATGCCGGCCATATCACAGTATTCGTCTAGAAGATAGAAGATATAACTCAAATCATCACTAGCGTTTCAGAATAGCTGTCAAAGTCAAGTCAATGTCATTGAGTGTTTTTTTTTTTACATTTTTGTATAAAAGAAGTACTGTTGTGTTAAGCGTGGGATCACATACATGAGCAATCTAGGGTCCAGAGTGCGAAATAATAGAACGCTTAGTGTTATCCATACATTTTTACCACCTCAACAATTACGACATCCAGGGTTTCATACTCTCCATACTCTCATACTCTTCGGTAATAGTCAACAATCAAGCAGGAATCCTAAATTCGAAAACGTTATTACCGGTTATGGTCTGAATCGAGTCTCTGAAGGCGTATTAGCCTTTGTTTGAGGACTGTGAGAGACAAATTCAAAGGCAGACAAAGGAAACTCTTTCTTTCTCTATTCTGAAATACAATTTGCGGAATATTTTACAAATACGATCTGAGACTGGTTTACCATTTCTGGTTTTGGTTCCACAGGAATTAAGGACGGCCAACGTTTTGAAAATTTATTGACATTTCTATGGCAACGTAGAACCATTGCAGACCATGTGCTTGTGTTCAGTCTAATGGTAGACTATCTTTCTAAATTAACCTAAAACGTCGTAGCTTATGCTCTCACATCTAACACTTCACTTTTTGCTTCACAAGAACTGTCTTGTTAATGGAACTACTTGCACCCTTTATTCCCTTATTCAACAATTAGGAGGTATTATATGCGGCTTTATCTGCACACTGTGTTATCAAAAATTGTATGCAAATTTTTTCTGGGTATCGCTTGCATAATGTTTATTACACACTTCTTTCTCGTTGTCTGGTGTTGTGTGAATATGTAAATTCTTTTGCATAAATTATATGCCAATTTATTGTAACAATTTATCTTAATCATAATAAATATTATTGAAGTTTTGTTTTGTTGTTGTAAACAATTGTTAAAGCAAATTTACATGATTTACTACTAAATTTATCAGTCAGTTATCGGCCAAAAACGATTACAATAAATAATCCAATTATTTGATTGTGTTTAAAATAGTGTTACAAAGCAAAATAAAATTAAAATATACATCACTTGGCAATTTAAAGACATACATACGTACATATATAAACAGTAAATGACTAAAAAAGTGTTTAAGCATCTTTGAGGCGTGATTATAAATAAAAAATAAGGAGCACGAGTTTTCAATCGTTCTTCTAATATTCGTTATACACAACTAGAGTAAAGTCAGATGGTAGTTTTGTTAGCATCCAGTGATCTAAGATCTTGTTTGCAATATATTTTACATCCTTAGTTCACTTCTTAACTCTCAAATGTTTCTATCTGCCATTCATTAGAGCCTGATAGTTGTACAGACTATGTGGTTAAGTTTACCACTGTGGCATGGCAGATGTACACCTGCATATAACCTTTCTTGGTTGTTCTATGTACTCAAATGTACGATCGTTTGCAGAACGTCCTTCAATAGCTCCTACAATTACATCCATCATAATTGGTCATTACATTCAGTCAGGATTTCGAACTAGCTTCTCACACCATTTATATTGTCAGGCGAGTCGTACAGTTTAAAGTAGAATTCGAATGTCAGATTTTGAAGAAAATTTTCTTGGCAATTTTTACTTACGGACGTATGTAATTGATCATTACAACTCGTTAGTTAGAATAACGACCTAGTTTCTCACACCATTCATGTTGTATGTGTTAATTTTGTACATGAGTAACGAAACCTACGGTTTTAAAGTCGATTTTGGAGTAACTTTTCATGGCAATTTTTTATTTACTCTCAGAGTTTTTGAGAGCTGAGCGAAAGTGGCCTCGTTTTGTTGGACATGACTGCCTTGGTTCTTGAATTGTGGCATCCCGTCCAATAAGCCTACGCATTACCTACTACACAATGACGACTTTTAATGGCAATTTTTACTTACATACGTACGTAATTGGTCATTACAACTCGTTAGTTAAAAAAATGACCTAGCTTCTCACACCACTTATGTTGTGTGTTAATTTTATACATGAGTGGCGAAACCTACGGTTTTAAAATCGATTTTGGAGCAACTTTTCATGGCAATTTTTTTTTTACTCTCAGAGTTTGCCTTGGGGTTTGAACTGAGGCCTTACTTCTAATAAGACAACACACTGCCTACTAGACTACGGCGACTACTACAATTAACTCAACTTTTTATTCTGTCTAAGGCATAAACATTTGGAAGATTCTACAAGTGGTGATGGTCGAATCCCTTTACTTGCATATTTTTTAGATTTTCTTATAAGCCATATGTGGTGTGAACCATTTACAAGTGCAATTGAGATAGGTGCTCAATATAAGGTGGCGCTTGTACCATATTGTTTCCAGGTTATGTGGCAATTGATCAACCAAGGCCACAAATCGTATCACCACACAATAATTGGGATGCTGGATGAATATTCGCTTAACACGTCACTTGCCTAACTCGTCTAACGTATCACTTGCGACAAGTAACATAATTTTGATACCAAATCCACTTTATGTGTGAAACAGATGATTCTAAGCATAGAAATAAGCAAACAATGAGAGGGGAACCGCAACCGCATACAATTCTAAATTTAGAGAATACAGATTTAATAACAATCGACAGACAGTCAACAAGTTTCTTGTGTTAATATTGTAGAGGAAAAAGTAGAAAAAAACTGTGTTAGGAAGAGTGAGTAATGAAGAAGCAAGAAGAAGTAATGATTGTCTGTAATGTTGACTGTCGCGGTGGTTTGAGTCATTATAAGTCCGATATAGGCACTAACGCTTCAATTTTCTATGAAAAAAAAATACGGGCATAGATTAGCTTAGGTTAGGCTGCCCTTGTACTGACCGAATTCTACCAAACTAATAAAGAAGTTGGTCAGAGCAATGGCGGCACATTAAAAGCACGACTATGCATTCGTGTATAGTATACAGTGAAATTTCAGTACTATGGTGATCCATAGATGCTGATCATCGATCTCAAACAATTTTTATGAATTGAAATCGATTTTCCTTGTTCAAAAATTTGAACTAATATTTCTACTTTCTATATTAGAGGCCTATTTAGCGAGAAGTTTGTAAACATTTCTTACATAAAACTAAAACTCCCTAAACTTTTCTTGTTTTTTGTTTTTTCTTGATTATATTTTAGGCCAATTGGTCAGTGAGCCTAATTGTTATTATCAGTTTATGTTGCAATTTTTTTTTTCTTTAAAAAATTTTTCCCATTATTTCTCATTTTTTTTCTCTTTTTTTTTGGTTTCTTTAAAAAGCATTTTATTTCATTGTATTATTTTCATTTTTATTTTATTTCTCATTTGCCATGGTTTATATTCGATTAATTTGCTCATTCAATATGTTACATAGTCATATTTACTTACATTAGTTAGTGGGTTAGTTTGTTAGTTAGTTAGTTAGTTAGTCCATTGACCATATACGTGCAGTACTGCCTACCCCTGTATACTCTTTTCATTTTGTGTAAGTGTAGACATTAGAAAAGTAAAAGACTGGCTGATTATTATATAAATTGTGAATTATTTTGTTGTTATAACTATGGATTGTAATTGTTTTTATTATTTTTGTATACGTTGGATCATTTTGGGGAGTACATTTTAATGCAATAAAGCTATACCCTACAGTCAAAGCCTATTAATGAATGGACTTTTGAATTACCCTCAATGGGAGTATATGGCTGCCACAAAGTATTTCCTTTTTATCCGCTTGCCTGCTGTTACTTTTGCGCCTTCCTATGTAGGATTACATTGTCCTAGATCTTGGAGTATCGTACTTCTCTAGGTATACTCCTTCCGTAACCTGCCACGGCTTCTTGGGCCTTGAGGATTCCCTTTAAGAGACATTCTTGCTCTGCTATCAGTATTCTTTCTGACAGTATAGCCGATATCGGATTAATTATGGCTTCTTGGGTGGGTAAGGTTCCCAGATCCATGTTGCTGATGTTATTAGGCCAGAATATTATGATAGTATAGGGTGCACCACACTGTTAAACATTAATTTTGTTATAATGAACGAGTCATCCCCACCCACCCCTCTAGCCTTACCTCTCCGCTCCTTGCTCTACTCGCCCACCTGTATGACCGAATCTCACCCCCACACACCTAACCCACTAGACACCTCCACCACGCAATCAGCGCACATCTCACCAGCACCCGACTCCATGCAACCCTCCCCATCACCACACACGCTGAAATCCTTCAGTACATCGCGATCATCCCACCGACCTCCTCCGACTCACTCGCACCCACCCACTTCTTCACTCCCTCTTCGCCACCCCACATCAGACCTTTTCCTTCTCACACAACTCCTTAACTAATATCCCCCACTCCTTCCTACTAACTTCTAGACGCTCCTTCCTACACCATCCACGCACACACTCTTGTTAAACATTCCTCTACTCCACCACCACCACACAACCTCTCACAACCTTCTCTCTGCTTCTCTTCTCCTCTTCTTCATATACTCACAATTCGTCAGTGAGCCCAACTTCTCTCACTTCACCACCTTTTACTTTCGCCAATCTCCTCTCTTTCTTCTCACCAACACTCCTCTTCCACCTTCACCTCCCCCCTCCCTTCCACCCTTTTTTCTCCTCTTCTCTCCCCTCTTCTTTTTTAAAAAGCATCTTTAATTTTCATTGGCACTCCTCCCAGCCCTCCTCTCACTTCCCCTTATCCCTCTATCCTCTCCCTTCACCTCTACCCTCCTCCCGCACAACCCTGCCTCACTCCCAACCCACTGTTCACCCACCATCCACGCTCCACTCCCATCTCTATCCACCACTCCACACTCCCGCGCACACCTCTCGTATTACCACGTTAACCCCCCTAGGTTAGTACATTACACTCCCACACCCCGCCACTCCTACCCCCTACGCCTCACCCCACTCCCTTTCATTTGTGTTAGTGTAGACATTCACACCCACACCCACCCACACCCGCACTCTCCGCCACTCAACTCCCAACCAACTTCAACCCCCAACCTCACACCATCTCTCCGCTCCCCTAATAGACTATGGATTCCGCACCACTCTTCCCTATCTACCTTCCCCACACCCGCCTTCCACCACTCTCCGGATCCCCACCACTTCTCAACCGCCCATCACCCCACCTACTCCTACAGTCACACACGCCTACCCTTCTCATGAATGGACTTTTGAATTACCCTCCCCACACCTGCGCGCCAACTCCACCCATGGCTCCCGCCACCACCGTCACTCTCCCCTCTCCCTCTCTCACCGCTCCTCTGCTCTCTCACTCTCCTCCGCGCGCTCTCTCACCGCTCACTCCCGTCACTCCCACCACTTCGCCCACTCTACTACTCAGTATCGTCACTCACACCCACCCTCCCCTCACCACCCCACCCCGCGCTTCCTTGGCCTCTCGCACAGATTCCCCCTTCTCAAGAGACCTCTCTCTCGCCTCTGCCCACCCCCACCACCCCTCGCACACCACACCCCCGCCGATATCGATTACACCCACCTCCCGCCGGGGAACGGTTCCCAGATCCATCGTGCTATTTATTACTTAGCAGAAATCATATGATATGTTATCAGCGTGCACCACACGTTTAACCTGTTACATTCAATTTTTGTTCTATAATGTAGCAGAAACGGCTTTACCACCTACAGTTTAATTCTTTTAAATACAGAGCATCGCGACACGACTGTCTCGCTATTTACTTATATGTGTGTATAATCGACTGCTTCGTTAAATTTTTTTAATAAGAAACTCAACTAAGAACATGTTCAATTAATTTTCATGCTATTTTCGTCAGCCGGCAGGCCACGATTAGCAGAGGATGACCAACATTATTTTTAGAAAGCATGCCCAATAGCAATTAGTTCGAGTAAAATGAAACAACAGTAACCTAGGTTTAGTTTAGTTAATGGCCGGTCTAGTTTTTTTTTGTGACCAACCAGTGAAAGCTTTCTATTTCGATCGAAGCAAATGTCAGTTGAATGGGCCAAGCTAGAGTATAAGGCGTTTGAATTCTCAGAATTTTCAAGCATAATCTTCAACATGATTTTTGGCTGATATTGTGACATGTAATCAAATATTAGGACTTCTTCAAATACATTAATTGTATTCGATATTGAATTCCTGCTATTACATTGGTCATTACAACCCTTCAGTTAGGATTAGGAGCTAGCCTTTCCCACTCGCAATTCATGGTTTCTGCTGAAAGGTTTCTGCTGTTGGAGGTATCTGACCTGGGGTTTGAACCGTGGCCTTACGTCTAATAAGCCAACACACTACCTACGGCAACTATTACGGCGACTTCCTATTATTGCTTTCTTTAATTTATGCACCTCACAATAGATGGAAATGTTTTGGTCCCGGTAAGTCAAGCTTTAACGTCATCTAAACATACAAATCAATCTTTGGCATTGATAAGGTTGAGTGGCTGGACATCGAAAATTATTTTCCAACGTTATTTGTTGGTTTTATTACGTATGGTAATCAGAGTCCTCCATTCTGGATGAATTCTGTTGTTTGCGAAAGTTTTGAATTGCTGCTTGAGTGGTTTAAAATAATTTTTTATTTTCTTTAAGATCGACCTGAAGCAGTCTTTGGTTACCATATCAAAATAACCACTTCAGATCGGCATAATACATATTTCGACTTCTTAGTTGATATTAGTGAAATTCGGTCAGTACAGGCACAACTGGCCGCTATGCGTGCTCAAGTGTTGTTTGGTAATCAAAGCTACCACTTCGACCTAACCTAACTTATATCTCGCATGCTGAATTCGTTTATATAGACACGAAATAAGCCTTGGTCAGTGATCGATACATTTTGTTTCGATCCAAAGCCACAAATCGTATCACCAGACAATGGATATTCGTTTAATGCGAAATTATCCGATAGAATGCCTAACGTATTACTTGCGACCAAGTGCAGAATTTTGATATCTAATCGATTGAGTAGATGTCCGCATACTGAATTTGGTTATAACGACATGGAATAAGCTTTGATGAACGATTGATGTGCTGCGAATACAGTTTTCTTCAAACGGAATCTGCAGTGAAGTTATTATTTCTTCTTAGTGCGAAAGGTTTTAGTTGGTTTTGTAATCTTCTGCTCGATGCCAATACCATCCAAGCATACAGGATCAAGAACTACATTGGAATGTAAGAAAGCGATTAACATTTACTCTAAGCATGTCAAGGTACGCATTATATGCTTACCTAATCAACATACAGTGTTCGGCACCAGAATTGCACCGAAGGCATGAGTTCGATTGTGATCTTTACAATGTGTTTTCAAAAAATGTTTGAAATTTTAATCAACTCTTACATGAAATCATTCCTTTAAAGTTTGACTTAAGCTTGCTATAGAATTGTTTTGAGTTTTATCTTCATTGCCTGTATAGCAATGAAATGTAAGGAGTCCTGGTCTATTGTTTCTCGATAGAAAAAAAACTCAAAACAAAACAAAACAAAACAAAATTATTGTTTTATACAATCAGACTTGTTGTCAAGTGACTTTATTTTTTCTTCGTTTCATTTCTTTTCATTTAATCGGGCATTCGTTCACTCATTCAATTATTCGAATTTGATTTGTGTGCCCCAGTGCCCGTAATAAATGAAATAACAATTGAAACAACAACAAAATATGGCATTTCAATTTTCTTTTATTAAATAATTGAAATGTTCACTGTTTTTTTTCTAATTTTTTTATAATTGTTTTAACGTTTTTAATGAAAAATTAACAACAAAAATGGAATTACTTTCCATGGTATCAAGACATGTTCATTTTTTGAATTTGACGGTTTCTATGATATTTCTGCAATATTTCTTTCCTTAATAAAATGCAACATTTAGTCATTCAAACACTCACTCATTCAGTCATTCATTCATTCATTCATTTGTTCGTTTATTTATTTATTTCTTGATCTGTTTATTTTCTTTCTAATGTTGGATTTTGTAAAACATTTTCTTGCTCTTTAAATTTTGCTGCCAATTTCTAAATTTACAATCAACTACCAGCGCACGTTTTGTGCGGCTGTCTTTGTCGTTGTAATGCCTCTACGAATTCAAGTGAAATAATGATCCCTAAAGGCAGTTTTTTTTTTCTCTGTTTCTGTTTGTCGCAACAAAATGTGTAAATTTTACGATCAAATCTGGAAAAAAAAGAAAGAAAACTAACTTTATTGGCAAATAATGCGTAGGAGTTGGTAGGTTGGTAGGCCTCTTGATGGAAAAACGATTTGTTCAGTTTCATAAATTTACCAGAACGATAAAATAAAAATCGAAATTAATTCGAATAAATGCTGTAAATTGTTCATAGACATACATTTTATGTATTCATTCGTATTAAAAAGGCGTTAAAAATAAAATTTGAAAGAAAACAAATTGGCTTGGACAGGGATTTAAAAGTGAAGTATAGTTAGGAGTTGATTTGTTGGCCTTAAGACTATAGATAGGTGTCGTAGGTGTCTGTATTTTGTTTTAGATGTCTAGATAGGTTTTTACAAAGTCTATTTGTACCATTCAGATAGACTACGAACTAATTATCAAAGCAGAAAAGTACACAAAATAAGAACCAGAAACTAAACTATGCCTTAGGCTACCGGATCACAATACTGTCTTTTAAGATGACCTGGCCAGTGATAATTTAGAAAACTTAACATATATGGATTTGAATATCTTCACTAATAAATGGGAATTAGAACAATACCATCCAAACATACACATAATTGGCCATTATAACATTTCAGTCAGGATTACGACCTAGCTTCTCACACCACTTATGTTGTGTGTGTTAATTTTATACATGAGTGGCGGGACCTACAGTTTAAAGTCGACTTCGAACGACAAATTTTTTTGAGAAGCTTTTCATTGCAATTTTATTTACTCTCAGAGTTTTTGCCAGAAATCAGCTGAGAGGAAGTCGCCGAAGAAATATTTTTTCATATTTTGTTTTTGATGACTGACCGGGGATTCGAACCCTGGCCTTTCGTCTAATAAGCCAACACACTACCTACTAGACTACGGCGACCACATCCAAACATACGGATCCAAAAACTAGATTGGAATGTAAGAAAGCGATGAACATTTACTGTAAGCATGTCAAGGTACGCATTATGTACTTACCCAATCAACACACAGTGTTCGGCACCAGAATTGCACCGAAGGTATGAGTTACGTTAAGTTTCGAAACCACAGTGCATTGTACGCATACATCTGCGACTTTAGATAAAGTCTAACGTGGTCACATCGCACAATCTCTGTGCGGCCAGTTCACGTCCCCTCTGTGTGAGTTTACTATGTCCTCAAATCGCTTAAGAGGAATATCTAATATGGCATGAGTTGTGTGAGACGTAGCATCGACCTATCGTTGGTGTTCAGATCATCCAATACATTCCAAAAGAACTTGGTAATCATCGATCTTATAGTGCTCCGACCAAAAGCCACACCGAACAGTAACTTTTTCGGTATACATTCAACGTTCTTAGACCTCACGTGGGTTGGTAACGTCTTGTATTCGACAATTTTGTTTCTTCAGGTATGAAAATTAGTGTAAGTTGTGAACTACTGGAGAGTCCAATCAATAAACATATACCAGCTTACCTTCATCACATGGTAATTTGGCAAAACAAACTGAATAAATGACAACTAATTTCGCAGATGTAGCTTTAACAAGATGGCCATTATAAATTATCAAGATTAGGAAGCCTATGTTGGAAAACTCGATTGTAAGATCTGAGAACAGGAGTTCGCTGAAGGAACTGTCTAGGTTTAGCGATTAAAAAAACTTAAAAACTTTCATAGCCAGGCATATTTCAGAGCTAATTAGATTATCAATATGCAAGATTGTGGTGTAGAAGACAATGTCGGCGTATGTTCACAGAATTCTTGCCATAGCTTAAGCTGTTAATCTTTGGATGCTTTGAGCTCTCAAAGGATCTGACTAATAAAGCTAAATTATCACAAGATATAGACTTTGATAGTACAATGTTTTTTAGTTCATTGAAAACCTATCTACTAAGATGGATGTGATAAGAACACAGTGAAGAAAATTTCTAAGAGTTGTTTTGGCGATCCTGATAGGAGGAAAACAATGAGCATTTTGAGATTGAATAAAGATGATGAGTGTCCTGACCATCATCTTCCATTCACCAGAATCGGTTAGGGTGCAGTTAGGTAATAATAAATGCAGGGCATAGGCTGAAAACATCGAAATGATGGAACGCTTTTTAAGATATTGTCCCACTTTCATAAGCTCCAGGTCCCAACACTATGCCAGTCATAACTTATCTCAGGCAAGTGTACTGGAAGAAGATAAGGGTGTTTGTACAAAGTACGGGCTTCTTATGGAAATCATGGTTGGTACTAATAATATTGAGCATAATAAGCCTACTTGATTGCTTATTAAGTGTATTTCGATAGGCATACATTCAAGCCTTTAACCCTTCAATCTGCCTATCTAACTTCATGCTTTTTCGTAGAACACATTCGTTAGTAAATGATTGACTTACGGTTCGGGCTACGCTTAAAACAGTAATGTTTTAAGCGATCCATTCGTATGCCCTATAATCTGAATTAAGGACTCTTTCCTGTGTTTATAATCTGAACAGATCTCTTCTGGCTGGTTCCCTACACCTTGGACACTGGCATAGTTGGATAGCTTATTATCACAGTTACGGTTATGCAAAAAAGTCCTTTCAAGATTGATGGGTACTCGGTTCTTCTGGTAGTAGTACTCGGTGATATACTCTGTGTATTATTAACATTTTTTAATCACTCCTTCTCTCTTTCTCTTTCTCTCTCTCTCTCTCTCTATTACTCCTTAACTTAAGCCATAAGACATTAAGTCATTAATCAATTGGCAATTGGCAATAGTTTATCAATAAAAACCACCACCGCCACCATCACCAACTAACCGTGGAACATGATGATGATGATGATGATGTTGGTGACGGTGACGATGTTGGCGATGGCTACTCGGGGTCCGTAAATCTGTATCAATCATAATTTGTTCAAAGCTTTTCATGAAAATGCTTAACTGCCGCAACGATAAAAATGACGCTTTAATTTGCAATTTATT
>QOCX01003173.1:341-10840 GCA_005959815.1 Sarcophaga bullata
GAGGTATTTGCATATCAAGTTTTTGTTTCTTTTTTTCAGAAGACCATCCTTTAGCTTTTCCTGCTGGTTCATAAGAATCGTAATTGGTCGCTATTGTGCAAATACTGTTATCCTTTCAGCAGACCAGTAATAATTCATTATTTTTTTGTCAGATTTGTAATCGAAGTCGGCTCTTTTGAATTTGGTAGAGGACAGACGACCTGTGGCACGGTAACCTAAATTCACGCAAATCATCTGAGTACCAACCAAATTATGTGAAAAAATCTTCCATCACCTAAAAAGATTTTGGTGGGATTGCCAGCATCATGGTCAAACATTTTTGTAAAGACATGTTTGACAACCCTGCGATTACACGCGATGGATCAGAACAATGCTGTTCATCTTACAGGAGGAGACGAATAAGAAAAAAAAGAATATCAAGCGCAGTAATAATAGTCCAGCAGGAACTTGCTGCTACCCAGGTCTTTAATAACCAAACGGAATAGGTTTGGCTCGAATATACGTGTTTGTGCTGAATACGACCGCTAATATTTCAGCCACTGGATCTCATCGATAGAAAGTAATGTTCGTGGAAAACATGGTACTTTAAACATTTTGTCACCCTAATCTTTTGCTATCGTTATTGTCTACAAGGGTAGATTTCATTCTGTAACTTTCTTCTAGTTTACTCACAATTTGCGTTTTTAGTATCACTCCTCGCGGCCATTGTACCCAAATGTAGTGCAGCATGTATTAATATGCCTTCTAGAGATCTTGTACATTTGTCTGTATGAACGATCTCAAATACACTTCCTCAATGTTTCGCTGTTTATTTAATTGCGCTAAGATTCAGAACTACAAATAGCGATTATCTTAGGGTCAATCAACATGCATTAAATTCTGGTTAGTTGCCGGACCTACCATCTACATGCTGTATCCGTGTGTGATCGAAGTTTAAATAGATTATGTACAGACATAATACACGAAATGTACCGTTAAATTGCTTGATTGTAACTATTAGTTTCCAGAGGCACTTTACACTACTCAATACATGCAAAAATAAACGCAGAGTAAAACAGTTTTCTTTTACTGCAGCCTTCAATTTACTCAGTGTTCCCCAAAATTGCACAGCGATCGGCAAATGGGTTAAGCTTCTAAAGCATATAGTTTCAACGTCGTCCTTGCGTCAAAAATACGTGCGATAATCTTCTCCAGGGAACATCTCCTCGGATCTACGCCTTTAAGGTAACTCTTATATCCAGTTCGAGACAGCAAGGATATCGATTGAAATCTAGAATCTGTTCGGTGACCTGGTCAGGAGCCCGGATACAGTAGTCGTAATCTTCGCACATTTTACAGGGCATAACTATTCCGTAGTTTACCACACATACATCTATACATATCTTTGACTCATGCTACAGACCTGTCAGCTCGGGTTACCAACGCAGTAAGGCTTCTCACCACCACATCACGCGTGTCCGGGTAGTTTGATATACAACAGTGAGCGGGATTACAGTTTTAGAAGCGACTGCCTGAACAGACAGATTTTTTGAGAAACTTTTCATGACAGTTCATTTACACTCCACAGTTTCTGTCCAGAAATCTGCCTCAGAGAAAGTCGCCACAAGAAATATTTTTTAATAGTTTCCTTTCTGCACCAGAAGATGTCTGCGCACCTGGGTTCCTAACCCGCTCCTACTTCATTCCGAATATGAATAGTGTATAACATATTAATAATAATTACAATGTAGGATACTTTATTCAAACTTATGCAGAACTGTAGGAGGAAAAACATACATGATAATATATAAACACGATAAAAGAAAAAATAGATAGAGAAGGGGAAACTCACTTTGCCTCATCACATCAACATAGGAGCACACCATTCGCACCATATAATAAGAAAAATTATAATATAGACAGACAATAATTGGTAGCGCACCGAAAGACTAAGACTTCACACATACTTCTGCAGGAGTGCTTGGACTCTCGGAAGAAGAGAAGGCATAACATTTCCTCCATGTTTCAGTGCATAACATACTTATTAGAGAGAGGAGATACAGAAAGAAAAATCGGAGAAATTAATGTTGAAATACATCTAATATAACACTGATAATAAATACAGAGACAGAGCTCATCATAGATAGATAAAAAAAAAAAGATATAATACAGGATATAATATGTTGAATATATCACATGGCCCTCACATCGGATCTAACTATGACATCAGGATAAAGACATTATATCATAATATTATTACATATAAAGACATATATACATTTAATGCTAATGAACACAGAAATCATTTAAAATCGGCCGGATTTTTAATTAAACAAAAAGATAATATATATAGCTCCGTTAGTATGCTCGTAATAGCAGGATATAATAGTTGAATGATACATCACATAAAGATAAATATCGCATCTTCAATATATACATATAAAAATCAATATATGAGTCTATTACATAATATTTTAGAACACCATAGCTACTACATAGTATCCAAGCATCACGTCACAGATCTACATATTAAACTATACGTTTTACACAAAACAGACGCAAATATTATAGATAACATTCAATCTGTAAACCATAATACAAATACATTAATATTATTATTTTTTAAAAGACTGGCGTATTATACTATATATCTTAGAGATTCATATGTACATATTTGGCACTAGGTAGAAATATGAAATACATGAGAATATACGAGCTATCCAAAAGCAGACCAGTATCCGAATATACAAATAATATTTATCAGATGTCAAATCTAGGATAATAAACAGAAATCAGATAAAATAACATACTAAAATAATAATTCCGTAATATTGATATTGTTATATATACAGACATAATAGAGGCGATCAGAGGAAACAATTAATATAAATAATAGCAGTAATATTAATGGATGAATACACAATCAAACATGTTTCGTAAAGACAAGGAAATATATAGGAATAGAATAAACCCAGCTGGACTGTAATCAGTCAACGATTAATCCTCTAGTAAAAGTCTCTGAAATTCTTAGTGTGTCACTCATGTTTGAATTTGAATGCACAATTAAATCCGAACTTCAAATTCTTAAATGGTTCACCACAGACTTCGTATATTTTAAATATCTGAGTAGGTAGATAGATAGGTATTGGTGTAACCAGTTTCTATATTTAATTTTGATAATCACTGATTACGTGTTCGTATAAAATAAACATGTGGTTACGGACATGACAATTCTAATATGATTTTCAAATATTCTGACAAATTTTGTATATTTAGCCACAGGTTATAATACCAAATGGTCATACAGCACATACACTCTAATAGACACTCACGCTCTCACACTTACAAATGAAATCCAATTTTATCAAATGAGTGGTCATAACCAAGCACATAATGGAGGGGAACATAAGAAAAATTCTAAAAAATTACTTGCCTTAATAAGAATGCACAAAATTGGTGCCAATTTGTTTCCTTTTATTATACTTGGAGTGCTTTACGAAAGGGCAACGCAATGTTACTCTGTCAACATTTGCAATGTAAATGCCTGAGACCGGCTCCCACAGCGAGAAAGTGCACCCTAGTGTGTCTAGCTTCTAAACTACGTTTAAAAAATGTTAAGAAACAGATTAGGCTTTGGTACCTGTAAACGTGTCGCATCCAGCCCCGTTCTCTATAATTTCAAACTTTCCTAAGCACAATTTCGCGACAAAAATAAAAAAAAAATTCTACTTTCCTTCGCACAGAATGCAGCTCACTTCGGACCTCAAATCAGCAGACCATAGAAAGCGCCAACAATTGGTTTAATCGGTAATGTTACAAAGCGAAAGCTGCAGTTACATGACACCGCCGTACGACTTCTCAGAACATTCACTACGGATAATGAAGGGTGGAAAAATGATCTAGCACACACCGTAAAGGACTTTGTGTAACCTTACACCGATCGCTTCAAATTGAACGAAACTGTTGAAAGTGGATTTTTTGTAAATCGACCGGAATAGACTAGGCTACAGGGCTGACGAATCAACTCTGACTTTTTTGCAATATAATATGGAGGTGACGGCAGTATAAGCTGCGGTAAAAATTATCAGGGATAGAAATACTCCCAAGCCCGATATTACCTGTTCTGATTATCAGGCGTTCTATCAAGGCACTGACTTAAACGTGAATACAGACTTTCAATAACGAATAAGCTTTCGCAATAACTTAGTATGAAAGCCGAACGAAATATCTTTTATATCGTGTTGGTACTAGGACAATATGACATTACAGGTAACTTGTAGAGCGGAGACAGGCGTGGCACTTCGATCGATCTATTCAACTTTAGGAATCCCAGGTATAATGACCAAAAAATCTCGGCAAAACCAAACAACTGGCACACGACGAGTCTGCTTAAACCCCGAATAAGCTCGATCAGTTTGGTTATCGGAATGCTAAGCGCATTAGCCTTGAGCATCTTACTAATAATTTCTGCAGAATTTGCAGGGATTAGCAGGAAGAGGAGACTATTCTTCATCTACTGGATACATGCCCGGCACTATATCGTAGAAGAAAAAGGCATCTTAGTGCCTACTATGTAGACAACGCGAATCAATATTGGCAGTCTGAAAGACTTCATCAGAAACTGCAAGTGGTTTAGGGCGATTATGGAAATCAGTGGTATTACAATGGACCGTATATGGTCTAACGTAAATAGCACAATGCCTTATTTTGAATTCCAGATCCAATACGTCGTCTGTAAGTTATCACTACATCTCTGTGACAAAGTGAAGGAATATTTTATGAAAACAATAAATGGCCTGCTGTCCGGACTGTTGTGGCCATTCGACGTATTTTTCAGTACGTATTTTCAGTAAAAAATTATAAACTCATTAAAAAACAAACGTATTTTTAATTTAAAACGGATTTTTATGAAGATAGCTTTCTTTTTGATAAATTAAATCCCATGTTCCTCTTTGTAATGCAATTATTGTATACGATTAAAATTTTATCTTAAATTTTTTGCTGGGTTATTAAAAATACCTTAATACTGTATGGCATTGTACAAAGAAAATAGATTGAAAATATATTGTCAGTTTAAATTTATTTTGGGTTTAATTTTACGTCAATGTCGATGTGTTGCTATAGCAATTGTATACCCCAAATATAATTAATGCGATACGAAGTTTACGATGTAGTAATCGATTAAAATCAATATTTAATAGAATTTCTCAATTTTCGTTTAAAATATTAATTAAATTGTTGGTAATCTATTACCCTAAATTTATAAACGATGTCACTAAGCATTTCCGACACTGAATCCAATACTTTTAATGAATAAATTTATGTTTAATAGGTAATCACAATGAAAGGCGGTGGAAAATACTTTTTTCATGAATATGTATTGAAGATTTATAAAATCACAGATTGACAATACAATTAAAT
Source organism: Sarcophaga bullata (assembly GCA_005959815.1). Classification (NCBI taxonomy): domain Eukaryota; kingdom Metazoa; phylum Arthropoda; class Insecta; order Diptera; family Sarcophagidae; genus Sarcophaga; species Sarcophaga bullata. Next base: position 5,742 of record QOCX01003173.1, read on the forward strand.
GGCTGGAGTCCAATTTAGATTACTAATGTAGATAAAGAAAGAAAAGAAGACCTTTGAGCCGGCGAGTGATTTTCTTTTCGTTTTGTTTGTTTGCTGGAAATTCTTAATGGGCATATAAAAATATTATATTCGAAGTATTGGCCATTACAGTCTACGCCACTAAAACTATCTGTCTTCGGAAGCCCATTCATCAATTATTCAACCAACTTTCGACTTCCTATTAGAAATGCTTAGCTAATGCGTTTACCATCGATGAGAATAATTTGTAATTAGAATGGACCCAGTCTACTGAATACGGCGGGTGGAATAGCAGCTCCCAGTCAAATGCTTTGATTGTATCATCAACCGATTTTGCTTTGTGTGCATATGCATTGTTATCCGCGTTGTCTTAGGGCGCGTTATAGTCGTCTTTCAAGTTTATCTTTTGTTTTTGGTATCGATTTCTATTCACGGTAGACAGTATTGTCGTTCTGCCGAAGCGATATGGTTTTGCAGCCAAAGTTGATGGTTGTGCTCGATTAGTCCATGAATTTTTCTCGTTTAGGATTCTGAAAATCAGTCCACTTTTCATTGCAATTCTATGCAACATTGTGGTTTTTCGATTTCTCATCTGTCAGTCATTCAATTCGTGTGGTATGCTCTGTCTAGACTTTTGAATCTTTCTTTATAGGGTAAGCCATCTAGCGGTTTAAATTTTAACCATCAGTTATTTCGAATCTGGCAATACTTATGTCATTCCACTCATTCATCATTGGTCCATATTTCTTTAAAAATGTAACGACACAATCATTACGGTTAAAGGAGACACCTATCGCACCATTATTGCGTTTTTTTTTTTTTTTTTTGTTCCCACTCCTCATGGTATTGATGTCAACGATGTTTGGTTTCAACCAGGATGGTGCAACTTGCCATACATCTCGTGCCACAAATAGATTTATTTGCGTTGTTAATTTGCATTTTTAAATTCCATTCCATTACAACCATTCAATCAGGACTACAAGCTAATTACTCACACCACTTTACGTTTTACGTTTGGGGTGACGGGACCTATCGTGTAAAATCGACACCGAACGACAGATTTTTGAGAAACTTTTTCGTGGCTTTTTTTTTTTTATTCTTAGAGCTTTTGCCAGAAATCTGCTGCAAGGAAGCTCGCCGAAGAAATATTTTTTATAATTTGTTTTGGTAGAGATGTATTTACCTGGGACTTGAACCGATTAACGTTCTAAGCCAACACACTACCTACTGGACTGTGGCCACTAAAATTCCAGTTAAGAATCAACACCTTTTCATGACACATGAGTTGAAAGATAGCGCCCTTTTAAATTCTCAAACCCACAGATTCTTAGAGGGCAATGCCTTCCAATGAGACGGAGATCAGAAAAAACTGATCTTTACGCAGTCTTATGAATTATTAAGTAAATGTGAAGCTGTTGATTTGTTTTATGAATTCATGACCTTAACGATTATCCCAGATTACCAGAATTTATTGTTGTATGTAACAGGCAATCAACCACAAGTTTCCATTGTCAGACAAATAAGAACAAAACTCACTAAAGTTTAAGCAAATTTTTTTCTATTTTATTCCTTACAAAATTCAACTTTTACAGAAGCCCTTGAGAAACTTAAAATTTCGTAGAATTTTTTTTTCGTTTTTTTTTTTCTTTTCTTTCTTTTAAAACTAGAATTTTCTTAATTATTTTTTAAATATTGCCCCCAAAAAATAATACGAAAAAAAAAGGAAATTCAAAAAACACTGCCACAGCACATAAAGTTTTTTGTTTACAACAAAAAAAAAGAAAAAAAAATGTTTGTTTCAGTAAAATAAGACAAAAGCTTCTCTACACAATACGACTTCCATTGTTTAATATTTGTTCTTTAGACAAACACTACAAGTCATTTCTGCGAAGGCCTCCTTAGCGTCGACCCCATAAGAACTTATTCCCTTCGCCTCACACACCGCGACTCACCTAATGGTGCCTGTACTGTTGGCCATTAACGGGAACTGTCTTTTTAGGAGTTTGTCCAAATGGCAGCATTTACTATTTGAGTTGTATTTGAGAAAAACAAAATCAAGAGAAACGAAAAACATGTTTTATTCATCAACTCCAATGGTATGGCAAAGGCAAAAGAAGAAAGTCAGCATAAGTATGGTACATGGATGATGCAGTACACAAAACAAAAGTTGAGGCAAAAGGAAGCGGCAACATCATGAACATGAGCATGAACACATTATGAAAAGTTAAAATATGCGCGTTATGTTGATGGTGTGCAACAACTATGCATTGAATGGATGTGCTTACTGTTATGCTTGTGCAGTGCCAAGTTTAAAAATAAACTTACAGATGTGACTGCTGCAGTGTAATGCGCTGCAACCAGGATACACAAGCAGCCAACAGCAGTAATTTGGCATCTTATTTAATATCTCAAAGGAGTAAAGGAACTTTAGAAATTATTTTAGCAGAATTTAAATTTGAGAGAAAAAAAAAACTTGAAAATGGAAATAGAGCGATACACACATAGAGAGGCAAACAGAGAGAGAGAGAGAGAGAGAGAGGAGAGAGAAGGAGAGAGAGAAGAGAAAGAAACTTAACTTAAATTTGTTGTGCTTTAAGGTTCTCATGTGTGAAATTTGATCGAATTACAAAAATTATAAATGAAACTGTGATGGAAAGACAAAACTGACTAGCATGAGTTCAACTTATCGCTTAAACTTAAAGTTAAGAAAGTCTTAAAATACAAAACCTGGCAAAAAAACATACCAGCTTTCTGTAATATATCATTAGAATACTAAATATTTTAAACCTGGCTTTACATGTGACTTTAATTATGAGAGACTTCCTTCCTTTCTTATTTTCTTATTATGTATGGCAAATGCAATGAGGAAGAGATTGCTTATGACTTTTCTAAACAAACTTGCGTTGTAATTAACCCTTTCGTTACTAAAGTTCATTCCGCCAAAGTGGTGCTACAGAACCGGGCAGCTCGCAGCGAAGTGTGCACATTGCATGATGGCATCAATCCAAGAACGTCTGATAAATGTCCTCAATCTACCAAAGAAAATTTATGTATTTTAGGTACAAATTGAATGCCTACTAAATGCGGCGCTGGTAACGAAAGTGTTAAGACTGAGGAGACTGTGGAATGTACAGAGTGTACAGAAGCACTAAAGAAGACTTTCAAAATATTGAAAATGTAAGAATGAAGATGCAATGCATCTATGTAGAGGACAACTCAAATATCGACCTCCACGAGATACTAACGGAGGCAAAATACCTCGAGTCAATAAATTTAAAATATTCTGTGGTGCATTTAAACTCCGATCGATTATAAAATGATTTTATCTTTTGATTTATATTCCATTATCTGCTGATGATGGAATTCATATTTTCTAAGGGGTAATGAAAGCTTTATCCTGGTGTAGGTTACATTCGGTAAGGCAGGGATCACATTGTGATACTGCAAACAATTCTATCCGGGGATCATACATTCCTTAGAGAAAACCAACTCATGTCCTTGCTATTGCAGCAATCTTTAATGAGCTCGGTCAGGGATATCAGAAAGTTAGAGATCAACAAACTCCGACTCTTCATGACAAGAGCAAGGCACTGATACATGAGGCGAAATATAGCCTTTTCTTTCACCAGAGTCCAACAGCTCCTGCAGAAGTCATTTGTCGAAATGTCGAGTCTTCCAGTTTGCCTACCAAAGCGGTCAGTAAGAATCGCTGTTGTGCGATGGATTGCCATGTGATTTAAAGACAGAAGTGAGTCGGTCCTTTTCTTACGACACGTATGGATGCCCAACAGCAGTATTGTACGTACCTTCCTGCTGTTCTGCAATAAGTTTGAATAACATCCAACGTAATTAGTCCAATTAGAATACTTATAAGCCACTGTATTCTAATAGGAAGTGTGTTGGCTTGTTAGGCATTAGGACGCGGCTCAAACCCCAGCTCAGACATCTCCTTGCAGAACGAAATATGAAAAAATATTTCTTCGGCGACTTCCTCTCTACAGATTTCTGGCAAAAGCTCTGGGAGTACATAAAACTGACATTAAAAGTTTCTCAAAAAATCTGTCGTTCGGAGTCGACTTTAAACTATAGGTCTCGCCACTGTTGTATAAAACTACCACACATAACATATGTGGTGTGAGAAGCTAGCTCGTAAACCCGACTGAAGGGTTGTAATGATCAAATATGTATAGATGTATGTGTGTAACTTCAATACTTATGCCCTGTAAAATGTCGAAGATTACGAGCTACGTACCGGNTATGCCCTGTAAAATGTCGAAGATTACGAGCTACGTACCGGCTCTGACCAGGTCACCAACAATTCAATTTCTAATGATATCCTTGTGTCTCGAAACTGATATAAGAGTTACCTTTAAATAATCCGAAATTTCCCTGAGAAATTATCGATATTTATGAGGCAAGGAACGAACATTGGAATTATATTCATTAGGAACTTAGTCGGAACCTGGCTGTCCGAGTAAGTTAATATATTTTAAAGAAAAATCCCGAAACTGCACATGCATCGCCCTGCTTTCAAAGTTGCCATGTCTTCTGTCTGATACATGCTGCAATAGCCAGGCAGCCTATAAGAAGGTTTCATATCAAAATTCTTAATTAAGATATCACAGCCTGTACTGCCAATCATTTTGGAGCCATCAGTGTAAAATGCAAGGGTCCCATTTGAACCCAGAAGTCCCTAGTTTCAATTCTAAAATAGCGTTCAATTTAGAGTTTTGCAAAGACACATATAATCGACCGTAATGCGGCTTTGTCTTTCCAAAATAGCTTAAGGGCATAGTTTAGATGGAAAAGGATTTGACAGCATTGAGATTTACTGTCAGCAACCTCTATCTTAATATGAGTTTACAGAGAGGCCAAGTGTAACAAATAATGTCTTAGTTAGAGTGGTATAAAGCGCACTGGTAATCAGAACATCTAACTGCTTGCGTACTCTGTCTATCATTGTTTATAATCCAGACTACAGGGTTGTAATGATCAATTAAGTAAAGTACTGTACAATAAATTAAATTAAATGAAAAGTTATTGCAGTAATTTGAAAGCTTTAAAATACATTTTAAAACAGA
>QOCX01003175.1:3662-18504 GCA_005959815.1 Sarcophaga bullata
TGGCAAGTCTTGAATTTTACCAGAAAGAACTACTTTCGTCAATTTACAGTTTAAATATGATACGTTATGTATCGTTGTGTTGTGTTATGTTATGTTTTTATTAATAATCATTACAATGTGTGTGTGTTAATATTATGTGAAGTTTTTTCAAACCTGCATAAAAATGTCCTCTTAATTCCTTTGTAACTCCTGTAACACATAGAAATTTCATAATGCAAGTCTCTATATATTCTGTAGGATATGCGTGAAAAACTGGAAAACATTCACGAACATCCCCATTCCCAAATCATGATACGTTATGTATCGTTGTGTTGTGTTATGTTATGTTTTTATTAATAATCATTACAATGTGTGTGTGTTAATATTATGTGAAGTTTTTTCAAACCTGCATAAAATGTCCTCTTAATTCCTTTGTAACTCCTGTAACACATAGAAATTTCATAATGCAAGTCTCTATATATTCTGTAGGATATGCGTGAAAAACTGAAAACATTCACGAACATCCCCATTCCCTTGTTTTAAAAAAACTTTTCTAATGTTTGTAGAAGATTCTATGCATGGGTATGTGTATGTACAATTTTTGTATTATTATAAATGGAATATATGTGTGTGTGTGTGTGTGTGGATTTTTTTCATTTTTTTCATTTAACTTTGTACGGTTTGAAATTTAAAAGCTTTAAAGGATAGGGAAAAATGAAAAAGAAAACAAAAACAAAAATGAAAACGTTAACTTGAGTTAAATTTTTCAAGGACTCTTAACTCAAGTGACTTCGTATGTTTCACAGAGTATGTGGTAGGCAATCAATAGGTTCTTATCAAGTGCTCAAGCATAGAAACGAACGAGAAATGTCTGTATATGCACATATGAAGCAAAATGGGTATTCTTATCTATTTTTTGCTTGTTAGATTGTTTTTTTTTTTATTATTAAAGGATATATTTTTTTTTAGAGTACTTACCGAAATATTTTTTCAAAACACACAATATTTTTAACCTTATCCGTAAAGACATTGGAAATTTGACACAGTAAAATCTGCATTTTATCGTCATAACAATAGTAACTTGACATGGTCCAAATGTGACGTAGGCCCACCATAACGTTGGGTATGAGAAGAGTAGTCATTTTAAAACTCTCATATGAACGTATTTTCTAAAAAAAAAACAAAAAAAAAACAAAAAAAAAGAAGAAAAATGGAATGAGAAGAGTTAAGTAAGAGTAAATATTTGTCAGACATGTAATGGCATGTGGCATGTGAATGTTATGAATGTCTGCAAAAAATACCTCGAGGTAGTCGGTGATGGTACCAACATAATCCGCATTTTCTTTAGCCAAACGAAATTTTTCGTCTATTTTCTTAAGAACTACTGACCAACGTTCGAGAATTTTTGATTGTTTTGATTTTAGCGTATCTTAAAGTATAAATAAAATGAAATGAAATATTTTAAATTTGTAAGAGAATGTTTCTAACTAACTACTAACTCACCTAAAACAGCCACGACAAAATCAGATTTCAGTTGTTCCAAAACGGTGTTTAGCTCAATTTCACGGTAATGCCAAAGTCGATATTCTGCCATGGGAGTAAATTCATCCAATGGCTTAAAGAAAAGATGTTTTTTGTTTTGGATAATCATCAAAAGTGATCAATGACTGGAAAAAAAGACAAAAAAAAAAACAACAACAAAAATGCTCCATTTACCTTTTCGTTTAAAGTTTTTATTCTCTTTTCAATGTATTTAATCCAGCCGTCAACTACATCTTCCAATAGTTCTTGTGAATATGTGGGTATTAGATTGATTTTCTTAACGTCAATTGGTATTCGTACTTTGGATTCTTCGAATTCGATATCCTCTTGCCCGGGAGCAGTGTATGATGTAGGCAAGTTAAATGCCCAGACAATATGACTCTTTGTCCATTCAATTTCCTTTTGAAAGTCCGTTAATTGATTAAAGAAGGCTTCCTGGTGCGGTGGTCGCTTTTCTACTATATTTTCATTTTCAATACGATGCCGTTTCACCTTTTCATGGGTTTCTTTAAGAAGTTTCTCCCACCTTTCAGCAATCGACAGTTTAACTTCCGGTTGGTTATCTGATAACATTGAAGAAGGATGCATGTAACAAAACAAAAACAAAACAAAAACAAAAACCAAAGCAAGAAAACGACATTTAATATCAATTATAGTTTAAGTCTTTTGTAAATTTCCCATATTTCCGGTTTCGTTTTTTTCTTTTCTTTTGTTTAATGTACGTATCTATTCATGTACGTATCTATTTATGTATGGATGTATGTATATATGTATGTATGTATGTTTAGAGGTAGGTATATACTATTTATATTTATTGTATGTTCATTAAAATGTTGATATATTTGCTGGTCATTTTCCTTTTTTATTGTTTTTAAAATTTATTTGTTTTTGAATTTTTTCATCATTCCTTATTGACACACACACACACCCACACACACACACACAGAGGGAGAAAAAAAGCGTGTTTTTCTTTATTCAATGTAATTAGATTTCCGCCTTCGGTGTTGAAATGTTTTCACACTTACCTAAATCTTCATCTGAAGAGAGTACAGAAATAACATCTTTTGCAGCATCATCAGCTTCCATTTCCTCGTCCTCCTCTTCATCATCTTTATCGGCATGAGCACCACCATCACTTCCCTGAGAAGTCGCAGTTTCATTCGTCGCTTTTCTTGCCGCTTTTTTACTTGCTTCAGTTTTACTCTTTGCAGCTAATTTTTCCATTTTCCTTTTGGTTTTTTATTTATTTTTTTTTTTTTGTTTCGTTTCGGATGTTTTATTTTTTTTTTTTTTTTTTGTTTAACATTTTCATGAAACAATCCAATAATAATTATTGTTAAATCAGTGAAAAAAAGGGTTTATTTGTCGACAACAAGCAGACACAACCTACAGACCGATGGATGCACGTTTACACTCGAAATGGGAAAAAATAACCAACAAGGGCCAGCAATTTAACAAAGGCACATGAAAAATATTTAACCCAGAGGGAAATGAATTAAAATGGGTAAAATAAATACAAAAACAAAGAGAAAAAACGAGTAAATAAGAGAGAATAAATAAAATTCAAAAGAAACCAAAAAAAAAAAAAAAAATTTTTAAACATAAAATTAACACGAAAGTAATAAAAAAGCCCACGATGATAAGCAAAACGAATTTTGGAGAAAAATTCTGGTGGTTTTTCATTTTTTCCAATTTTCTTTTGTGGCAGGCAAGTTGCAAAATTAGCAAAGGATTTTCAATATAGACGATATTCATATATCGTATTAAAACATTTTTTTTTTTTTTTGCCTAATTTAGGAAAAACGACAACGTTAGATATACATTTAGTTGATATTCATACATACGAATTGATGCGCAAAGCGATGCACATGTGGTATATCTCGTCCTATTTTTTGATTTCATACTTCATACATACATATTTATATAACGTAACATATTTATTTAACTTGTCATTAAAATTAAAATCCTTTAGTCACGGTTACAACCGATCATATTGAAAATATAGTAAAGCTTTNACTTGTCATTAAAATTAAAATCCTTTAATCACGGTTACAACCGATCATATTGAAAATATAGTGAAGCTTTTTTCAAACTAATACTAACACATTGTATTTAGTCATTGTATGTGTGTATATACAGTCAACTATGACCAACAATAGTGTGGCATGTATTATGTTCGGACGAATGCCCATACTGATGAGTTACTACTAGGTTTGTTTGTTTGTTTCCTTTGTTTGTTTTTTTTTTTTACGAATTTCTCACAAACGATATTCATTCATGCTTTTGCTCTTTTCGAGGACATGGCAACTTAAATCTCACAAAGAAATTTTTGTGTTGAAAAATTTCCCAAAGACCAACAAAATAAAAGAAAAACTTAATTGCAAAAGAGTAGAAAAAAATCCGATTAAAAAATAACTCAAGACCAAAAATAAAATGAAATAACATGGAGAAATGAAAAATAATAAAAAAAAAATGCCAAAAAAGCAAAAAAAAAAAGGCAAAAAAAAAGAAAAGGAATACTGAAAGGCAACTTTCCCTTATCAGATGGTTTATTGTAATTTATACACGGCGTTGGAAAATAAAAGAAGAACTACGATGATTTGTTTCTGTAAAAAGACAAGAATGAGATGTTTTTTCGATATATGAAAAGAGTTTCCTTCATACCACCACATAGCCAAGTGGAGAGAGAGAGAGAGAGAGAGAGAGAGAGTTCGCCTATCTCCACTTTAAGGATGGACTTCAAAACAACAAAGAGTTGCGCTTCATCATATTTGTATTGAGAATAAAATTTTCAAGAAATTCAGTTGAATTAAATGTATCGATAATTCATATGTACTATGTACGTATGTTAAATTCTTAATTGTTTAAATTTCTCAATTTGATCAGATCATACCATACCATCCATATACGTACATATTTGTAAATAGCATACGCATAATAATCATATAGTATGAGTTCATATTTCATTGTTTTAATTACAACATACATACATACATATATTTAGTATAACTTTCATATATGTATACTCGTATGTATCACTTACATAAATAAACTGGACAAAGCAATTGCAGGAGTTATTTGTAATGCTTAATCAATCAATCTAAATCAATCCAACACTCATTCAATACATAAAAACATCTCCGAAAGATTTTTTATAACTTTCTATGAATTTTACGTGTATACGCACTCATTAACATGTTTCAACATAACATGGTTAATATAGAAAATATGATCGTATACAATATATTGATCGATATTGAAGAAGAAAAAAAAAGAAAAAAACGACAAGGATAAAGGAACCAGACGATACCAAGTCAAAAGCTAAATAGAATAAAATTATGTGGGGCAAACAACGCTTATCGATAGATTATAATGCCAGTTTACATGTGAACGATCATAACAATTTACATACTTTTTCTGTTTGAGAGCTTTCAGACGAAATTCTGATGGTTTTGAAAGTTCAAGAAGACCAGGAGTAGCATCTTTAACTTCTGTAGAGTCGGCTGAAAGATTTGCGCCACTGCTTGCAGGCTGATCGCCATAATTTTCCATTTGCTTGCTTTCCATGGTTTTTGGTTCATTAAATTGAAATTCAATGGCATTTTTAAAAATCTGAAAATAAGAAAAAATTTAGAAAGAGAGAGTTCAAATTTTAACAAATATTTTCAATTTTTCATAATCTGCTAAGTATATTATACATATGTCCATATATGGTATTTATGTACATACATATGTATGTATTTCGTATTTATGTACGTATGTATGTATATACGCACATAATTTCAAATATTCTAATACTCCTACATGTTTGGTTTCCTGCCCAAATATTCTCTTCAAATCACTTTCAACTTTTAGTTGGTGACTCTTAAAAATGTTAGAAAAAAAAAAAAAAAAAAAAAATAAAAATTACTACGAAAACACAGGAAGGGGTAACTGAAGGCGAAAGAGCAGCAGTGAAATACAACTTAAAAAGGGTTTATGACCACAAAATGTTAATGTAAAGCAAAAGAACAATAATGATGAAAACCGTACCAGTATAGATGAATGAGCATCAATGAGAAGTTAAGGCCGCTGAATAGGAAAGCAAAAAAATAATAAAAAAAAATAATAAAAACAAAAACAAAAACAAAAACAAAAACAAAAACAAAAACAAAAACAAAAGAATGATGGTAATATAAGTATTCCCGTTCATGCCTGAGTGTATGAGAAAGAGGTTTGTGAGCGTATGAGGAAGAGGTTCACTGTGCCTGTTATTTGACTGAGAAATGTTTCTTCAAGTGGAAAACTGAAATGCCTTGTAGCTATTGCGATAGATTGTTTGTTAATAAAGTTGGTTTGGCTGTCGTTTTTCTTTTTGTAAGAAGTAAGATTTTAGTAGGAAATTAATTACAATATTTCAACACTCTATTAAATTGTTGAAGTAAAACAAATTGCGAAAAAATCATGAATTTATTAAGACCTTTAAGGGGTCTAAATTGAATGCAGATTACCTATGTATTGTAATACTCTCTCGTCCAAAGAGTTAAAGAAAAAACTTTTTTGAAAATTATTCTCAACGAATTTATGGCACATATCTAGACTATGGTGTATCATTTATAGGAATGTTTTTATTAAATCGTGGCATGTTTCTTTTTTGTACTATAAATTACCTCTTTTAAGAATTACATGTATTGTGCGGTTATATCAATAGACTAGAAATAAGTAAATTTTAATACCTTTTCCAAATCCAATCGAATAGATTCTATTAATGAGCTTCGAACTGTTCCGAACATGAAATATTGCGGCATTTCGGCAAAACATTTATTGATATCCGTATAATGTGCTAAAACAAATGAAGAAGCAGAGAGAGAGAGAGAGAGAGAGAGAGAGAGAGAAAGAGAGATAGAAAAATAATTACTTTCGCTTCCATCACTTCAAAGAGAAATAAATTAAGTTTGAGAGACTTGTTGCAGAGTTTTAAAGGATGTACTTACGTATTCCTCTAACTTCCTTACGTATCATGTACACGAACTTAATGTTGCTGTCAAAATGCGTACTGTTCAATTCCCCAAAGTGACAGTGTAATATTGGGGTCTTCACAAACGTTGGTATGATTTTCTATCAAACAGCGAAAACAATAACAAAAAATAAAAAATAAAACGAAAAAACGGAAAAATTAAACGTTTCATACGAATACAGAAGTATTACAAAGATTTGCTTTATTTTGTATGAATTAGTGTAAATCGTGTACAATTCTTTATTAACTTCTTGCATATCAGATTACCACAAAAAACAAAACATTTTCAAAGTGAACAAAGTGATTTCGATTGAACTGAATACGCATTTAGCTTTAGTGTTAGCAAATCTAAAATTGATCACAAACCGTTTAAAAATGGCGATAAAAAACAAAAGGGAATATCCATGTCCAGATATTCATAAGCTTCAGCAAAATAGGCAAGAGACTTATTTTAACAAATTGTATTTTGAACTAAGAGTTCCATAAGTATGAATGTCGGTATCTGTCAAGGTTGCCCATTATCGCTTTTACTGTTTCACGTAGTCATTGACAGCATTATGGTGAACGTTGCAGAAATCAGACATTCGAAATTTCGGACTAGCCGTACTATGCTAAAAACAAAGGCATACATACATAATTGGCCATTACAACCCTTCAGTCAGGATTACGGCCTAGCTTCTCACACCACTTATGTTGTGTGTGTTAATTTTACACATGAGTGGCGGGACCTACAGTTTAAAGTCGACTCCGAACGACAGATTTTTGAGAAACTTTTCATGGCAATTTTATTTACTCTCAGAGTTTTTGCCAGAAATCTGCTGAGAGGAAGCCGCCGAAGAAATATTTTTTTTTTCATATTTCGTTTTTGATGTCTGACCGGGGATACGAACCCTGGCTTTCGTCTAATAAGCCAACACACTACCCACTAGACCACGGCGGCTTCAAAAAAAAAACAAAGGCAAACAAAAAACAAAGGCATACTGTTGCACATATCCGATCATATGAAATTGAATTGGATCGGAGTCTCAATATAAACATAACAAGATGAACATACTGGGAAGCCAAGTTTGTGACACTTAACACGTGAGACAAATTGTGAAATAAAATGAAGCCACTTGTTTAGATAGATAATGGATAAAAGAGAAGTTCAATTGGGAAGACATATCGGAGTAAGAATATGAAACACGTTACAATTTGGATTACTTTAATATACTCGAATAAATCGAATTAAACTTTAATTTAAAATTTGCTTAAGTCGACGATAATGTTTAATATAAAAAATATATGAAATGTATGTATTTATGTATGTATACTTAAGAAGATGTTTGATTTTAATATTTATTTAATAAATATTATAAAATACTATATGAGATGTAAATTTGTAAGGAAATTTTTCATTTCTAATAATTTGTATCACGCTTCGCTTATGCTAAGTATGATTAGATGAAGTTTGGTGGCGTTAGAAATCTTCAATTTTCTACTCAACAGATATCTTGTGATGGGTGCGCAATACGTGTCTAAGTACTGATACTCATCTAAGAAAATTATATCATACTTTTGCGATTCATCTAGTCAATAGCGAACACGTAAATAAGTGAATAGCTTTTGGGAATCGAATATTTGATTGCTCGAAGGCTAAACATTTCACAAAACCACTTGGAATCAGCAAAGAAATCTGGATACAATAAAATTTCGACGGATTGATTTCTCAAAAATTAAGGATCGCTGCTGAATTGTAAGAGAATTGCAAGAGAATTGCAAGAGAATTGCAAGCAACATATAGTGACTGTTTATGAGAAGCAAGTCACACTAGTCTTTCTATGAGTAGTAATATTTGATCTTTAAATGGCGTTTAAATTCTTACCTTGACTTCAATATAAACTGGTGGAGGTAATTGTATTGACTTTCTCTTCCTTCGTCTTCCTTTTTCTTTACCACTTTTCTTTGAGGCTGTACGTGAGGAAAATTGAAGAGAAATTATTGATTATTGATTGAATGAATTCAATGATTATCGGATTAATGTTATTTTAATTATAATGTTGATGTACTATAAAATAAAAATAAAAATAGAAATTCAATGATTCAATTAAAAAAAAAAAAAAGTGAGTAAGAATAAATTTTGAATTTGTCCATTACATTGAAGGCTGTAAACTATTCAGCCACTATACGTTCTGAACAATGCCAAGCATTTAATTTAAGTTAAAAAATTTTTAATTGTTAAGCTCAAATTAATATAAAATTTTTATTGAATTTCATACAAACGAAATGTTGTGTTCAGCTTGAACATAAATTCTTTCGTTCGACATATTTTCCGCATTCACTTTTTCCAAAGCTAAGCAAATCATTAAAAGACTACAACTAAACAACAAAAAGTTTCTCCTATTGATCACGTTTTTCGTTTGTAAAACAAAAGTAAAAAATGTAAAGCAAACTTTATTAAATATTTTTCTCGAATATTATTGCTTTCATAAATTAATTAGTGTTAGTGAGATTTATTTAAAATGAAATATTAAAGTTCTCTTTATTGATTGAATATTAGCCAAGTGCAGACCAATCTATAAGGATTTACATAAAAAAAAAAAATAATCGTCCATGTTACCATTGAATTTGTTTTGTCTTCTCAAATTGATGATTCTAAGACGTACTCGATCTGCACTTTTAAATCATTTCAATAATTTTTTTTAATCATAATCAAGATCAGAATATCAATATCTGAGTGAACTAACTAACAATCATATAGAAATAGGGAGCACTAATAAAATGGCTGAGGTGAGAAGTAGTCAAAGGTCTTTATTTTATTTAAATTTCTATTAATTTGCATTGATTTTCTTTCTATACGCTTTGAAAAAAAAAAAATTAAAATAAAATAATTACAATTAAAATTATAAAACTTTCAAAAGAACCACATCCTTATTATTTAGCATAAGTGAAGTCGTAAGTGGAAAACAATACTTAAACAAAAAAAAGAACTATTTTCTTCGAAGAGTATACTCGTGTGTATGCTCTAACAAAGGAATAATGAAAACTGGAGTTGATGGGCTGATTTATTCTTGATTCAAAAATGAATAGAAAGAACTGCGTTAGATTGCACATATACTTACTTGTGCTTGCAATCACACAAGTCCATGCAAAATGAAGAAAAACAGTAACGTTAATAGAAAAACTTTCTCGAATTAATGAGTTTTTGTGAATTTTTCTTTTGGTTTTTTTTTTATTTTTTATTATTTTCATTTTACTTCTGCTTTAGTTTTTCTGTGAGCGTACGTTTGTGTCACCACAGATAAGATGCATTCGGCTTCTTATGCAAACGAAAATGAATCCATGCCAATGAATACTGTTTCCAAGCGTCGTTTACTACTATTGTGGTGACCAACGAGTTCAGATAAAAATTTTCATTTGAATTCATTTTAAAGTTTGAATAAAAGTCGGATGGATAATCTCTTCTAATTCATTCTCTAATTTTATATAATAAATGTTGTATGATTTGATTGCGAATAGAAAAGTGCAGTTAGTTTTGGTTCTTAAAGGGTTAAAATTATTCTTGGCTATGCCAGTGGAATAAGTAAGACTTTTAAATATTTATGAACGACAAAAGAAGAACGAAATGAAACGAAATGAAACGAAATAAAAGTTTTACAATTAAAAAAGAAATCTTAAAAAAAAAATAAAATTTCACGCTGCCACATTAATCATTTCTTATCCTTTGAAAGATGAGTAGACGAGTAGATAAAGCAAATCAGACGAATGAAAATGTAATGAAAATGAAATGAAAATTCAAATTCAAATAAATCTTAATATAAATAAAAATCCAAAATGATAATGATTGCCGTCGTCGTCAAGCAAAAATATAGTTCAGCGTGCGTATAATAATTTTTAAGTGCATTTTGGTAACGTTCTAAAGGCGGAGTACAAATAATTACCAATTTCATCATCCTCGTCATCGCTTGCTACTTATTGAAAGGAAATAACAATTTCAAATATAAAAAAATTAAAGTTAAATGAAAATTTTTATTTTGGTTACCAGATAAAGCAGAGCTTTTGACACTTTCAATGCCCATTTCATCAGCTGCACTCTCTATGCCCGTGTCAACAGCAGCTGCTACTTCGGCATCTTCTCCAGCCGTTTGTCTATCTGAAGTGTTCTCCGTTACAGATTTAGTTTTTGTTTTTGTTGTTTTTTTATCACCTAATTTGTATGTGATTATGGGTTTTATAAGTCTTTAGAATCTTCATTTGCTTAAATATTTAAAAGCATTGATCTTACCCTTGGCTTCGTTATCAGTTACAGCTTTTACGTTTGCTTTACTTTCTTTGGCAGTTATTTTCCCCTTACCCTTCTTCCCTTTCTTGTCTTTCTTTTCAATTTCAGCAGGAATTTCTGGTGGCACTGTAAAATACAACACATAAACACATGCATTCAATTATATACTTTCAGTGTCATTATTAAAATTCCTTAAAGTTTTCAAATTTTTTTCAATTAAATAAATTCGAATAAATAGCGGTTTTCAATTGATCAATAAAAGTAAAATAGACTGTGTGGGTTAATAATAAAATGGCCTGGTACTTTGAAAGCTCATTTCAAAAAAAGAAAAAAAAATGGAGGCAAAATGGTCTAAGTATAGTGTATTAGCGATAATATGAACTAATAAAACTCTTGCCTGTTCAGATTCGTGGCATTTTATTTATTTTTTAATTTTACAATGGATTTCTTAAGCATTTCCTCTCAGCTCTCTATCTAGGACATATTTTTAATCTATGGATTCAATACAGTGCATATAATATTGTTACGAAAATGGAAATGGTGTAACATCGTTTAACATTAAAATGTTAAACAAAAGTTACAAAAGGAAAAAAAACGGACTTGTTAGCCTGATTAACAAATAAACAAAAATAAAACAACATCAATATAACGAAAAATGGATAAACAAGTCGACAACAAAAAACAACAACGCTGAAGGGACGAACGTAAACAAGATATAAAAACTACAAAAAAGAAAACATGTATGAATGTAAACAACATGCTTACAACATGTTTACATTCATAGAAATCTCGTGAAGGCGAAGCCTAAAACCTTCGCCTACGAGAACATTCATCAGACTGTTTATGTCGCTATATAAAAGGCAAGGCAAAGCATCCAAAGTTGGATTAGAAGTTCAGTCAGTCTTGTGTGAAGACGCGTTGTATGTGAAGTAAACCAATCGTGGCTTGCAGATCTCCGTTACAAAGATCTACAGAACAATTGTGTCGTAATTGTTATTGTTTATTACAAAGGGCATATACAAAGGAATAACAAATAAGGCAATTGTTCTTGTTAGAATCAGTTGTGAACAGTGGCACACAAAAGTTGTATGATTAATTAAGGATTTAATTAAAATTAAACACAAATTTATTTTTATTTCAAACGTTTTTAAAAGCTAAAAGTGTAACAATATGTATTTTTAAATCAGCGTTAATATGTAAAATCTTAAATCATTCGTGAACTCTCCAAGTTACAGATTGTATAAGTATTACCATTACTCTCTGCGTCAAAAAGCACAAAATAAAATACATCACAGTAACTACGTAGACTTAGTTGTACATTCTAGACCTCTCTTCAAAATTTTTTTAACCGATTTTGAAAATTCAAAGTTTTTTTTCTTGTAAAGCCATTCCAAAGTCTGTATATAACCATATTGTTCTAACTTGACATTCTTAAAGTGTATTCTCTTGCGAGGAGATTAACACTTCGTTCGATAAAATCGGACTAAAATTGTCGTAGTTATTATTTATTTACTGTGTGTATGATATCTGTGTCTGGCAGTGAGCTCAAGAATGACACTTAATCCACATTCTACTACCTTTCGGTTTGTCAGGCTTAAGGATATGCAAATTTAGATGGTAAAAAATATCAGACGGGGTTCATAAATACTATATTGAGAGAATTAATTTTATTATATGTATGTATATGTTCATGTGGAAGAGAGAAGGTATTTAACTATTTAGAGAAGAGAAATTTAATCACGAAAAGCAAAAAAAAAAAAAACGATAAAACGATTTATAAAAAACGATGTATAATTTGATAAGGGCATCAGAATAATTATTCTCGAATTAAATGTTGAAATTGTATTATTATGTTTTACTATTATGTGCTAAAAAAGAGGAAGATTACATTTAATTTATACCCTACATTTGTGTAATTCTCTTACGTTTCATTAGAAATTTTGTTTTTGAAATTAAAGCATGGATAAAGTAAACACTATAACTGGTTGCAGAGCATGGAGAAAATACCAATTTTTAAAAATCTTACCTATCTTCGAGAGCTCTTTTTAACAACATAGGTCATTGAAAATCAACTCAACTTTCTATTCTAATTACAAATATTTACTATGAATCAAAAAATTTCTAACTTTATTTTCAGATTCCCTTTCTTGTCACTTTGCCTCTTCACTTGATGAAAAAAAAGTATTTAAAGGGATATCAGAATGGGTGTAATGACGCCAACTTACCACAATGATTTGTCGGTACGTAAATAAGAAAGCACGAAACAATATCTTAAAATTACATTAATCATCAAGTACTTCAGGATTGTAATATACTTACCTCTTCCAATACGGTAATCTCCTCTTCGACCAACTTGTACATAGAAAGTTACGCCAAAACGTACAGAATAATTCTTGTTGATATCCTCGTTTTTGGTATATTTGCATCCAAAAAACTCTGAAATTCTTTTAGATTTCGTTAGATGGCTGAATTGACATATTCAGTTCATACCACACCAGCATGTTCCGCAATGGGTACACTTTACCATAAAATACGATTGTCCTCCATGTTCTGGATGTGATGTGAGTGAAACCACGACGGATAATGGGAATGAGATGAGAGTGTGGACGTTCTACTTCTACTTTTACTGATAATATCGATAACAATGATGGTGTTACGTAGATTTGCCTGGATACGTATGTGTGTGTGTGTGTGTGTTGTGGTTTGTATAAACTCGTTAGCGATACTGTTGTTCAGTTTGCTGGAGTTAAACACCACAGGCGGGTTGCGCAACGACACTAGAAACGCTAACGGGCAGATGGAGTACACACTTGACGAAATGGCAAAATGATGCGCCAACAGAAATATTGTAGTTTCGGATTACTTTAACGCTGTTGCCGTCTATTTCTTTATATTTTCTGATAACTGCTTTGTTCGTTCGTTGTTTTTTCTGTTTTCACCATTTTTCAGTTTTCTTTTACATGAATTTCAACGATTATATAAAATCTCTTTTATCTGTTAATAGACAAAAGAAATTTAAGCAGATTTAAATACAAAATAAAAGAATTTTCAAAAACAACGAAAGAGCAAAAGAAAAACAAAACAAAACAAATAATTATGCAGGTTAATTGATTAGAAAATATAATGCATTAAGCAGAAAACTAAGAAACTTTCAAGCAGAAATATTAGTCAATTCAATTAAATAACTTAAAATTATATATTGTAATTCTTTACCCAAAATACTAGATAATATATTACTTTAGAAATCAGTTCTAAATAAGTGAAGATACAATTTAAACGTCTCCATTGATTGTATTATAAAAAAAGAAAAAAATCAAAATGCATTCTTTCGTTGCTTTCTTTCTTTCGTATTATATAAATTTTATTTTGTACATGAATTTAATTATAGAAGTCAAATATCTTGTGAAAAATTTAACCAACGTTGCCGTAGCATTAGTTGTATACTTATGCTGTACACACGTTCTAATAAATTATTTACTTACACTAGAAGTACAAATAAGTTGATTTAAATCAAAAATGGAATTCAATTTTTTTTTCAGCAATGGTCAACTTACGACTAAATAACAAATCTCCTTATGATTCACCTTACTTATATACGATACGGTTAGAACTTTAGATAATTTGTTCTCTCTGTAACTCTGATATACCAATCAGGAAATAAGCCACGGGACGATGTATAATATTAAGGATTACAACAACGGTGAAAGAGAGTAGAATATTAAAACACCAAAGTGTCGATGGCCCGGTAATAATTCGAAACGCTAAACCGATTTTAATTGAAACCTATCCAAAAAAACTAGAGGCACTATAGCAGAATGTTTAATAAAAAATACGAAATGAGTACTTCAAACAAAAGACTAATGAGACTAAATCAAATTATAAGATAAAAAGTAAGAGGACTATAGCGACTAGAAATAGGTACATACAGATTAGCGCAAATAGAATAACAGAAGCAACGTAATAAGATATCTGGACAAAAGAACAATCGGCAGCAACGTAATAAACATGTTAGACTTATCGAATAGCATACAAAACAAGAAAAAGACATATAAAAGTGGCCCTGG
>QOCX01003179.1:0-12220 GCA_005959815.1 Sarcophaga bullata
ACGTGTGAAATTTCAAAAAAATATCCCGATCGATTTGTTTGCAAACAGAGTGTTAATTATTTTCATATTTATTTAAAAAAAAACATTAAAAAAAAAACATTACTGGACAATATATTTAAAATTCAATTCAATGGAGATCAATAAACATTTTATTACGATACAATATCTGTGCAACAATACTAATACTATCACATTCTGGATGACGTCGACAGCGTTTCGCCAGATCATTTCATTCGAATATCAATTACCAAAGATAATTATTCTATTTCTTGGTCGTATGTATCGACAGTATTTCATTCATTATGTGAGTAATCGATATTCTACATTCGATTTAAAATTTAGAGTGAAAAATACTCCTGTTTGTACTTTGTGTACTTTGCAAAGAATTGTTTTAAAATATAATTTATTTGTTTTAATTGATTTTAAAAATTATAATTTGTGGTATAAAATGTTGCTTTAATAGAAAAACGTCTGTTTAGGATTGTTTCAAATTGTTTATGTAGGTAGGTATTGATTAATTATAAAAATTAAAGGATTATTTATGTGCCTCTCCCCTTCTCTCCTTCTCTCTCAAAAATAAAATATCAACTTTATAAAGAGGCTTTTCAGTATATTATTCGTACAAATATGTTTATTTTTGGCTTTGTAGCATTTTATAACGAATTACAAGCCTTATAACGTCCTCAAGTACACCTTATATTTAAATCAAATTGATGCGATTAAACTGCCATGATAAGAGCTCATTGTCCGATACAATCCTATAAAGGCTTGCCTACACTTTTATGCAAGCTAACAACTTGCATTCTATGGTCACTTACCATAAGCTACCTTGGACATCTACTATCTTGGCTAATTCTGAATAATCATGCTTTTCTGCCTATAAGCTAAATGCTTGTCAGGTCGAAGGCCTTTTCTGTCAATCTCTCTTCATACTATAGTCCTATGTCTATAAATTAATTTATTCTTAATTAAAACAAATAAAATAAATGCCCAATAAATTGATAGCCATGTATCAGTCATAACGTCTCCTTATGAGATTGATCCAAGGAAATATCTAATGATCTGCAATCTAATGGGTGTGATGATTTATGGCTCCAGTAAGTTTTTTTTCTTATACTCACTACAGTTATTTCATTCGCTTATCTTACTTACCTTTGCAATCGTTCCAACCGTGTTTAACCCTAATCTTACTGACATGAGCCCGTGAGGCTCACAAGTATTAAGAAAGCAATTTTTTTTTCTTCTGCTGATAACTACTTTAAGTCGTTTTTATTTTTATATGTTTACGATGTCCAAAATTGTCGTGTATGCTATTTTCTTGTGTGTTTTCTTCTAGTCTACATATATTTTCATAGCAAGTTTGTCATTTTCCTCCGCAGATTGAACTTATTTTCTAGCTTTTAGGACTTTACTTTGGACATTTTAGATGATTGTACGATCGGGTTAACAAACTGTCCTTTCATATCTTCTACGAAGGCATTTGAGAACCTAAAACTCTCAATATCGGCATTGTAGATATCCTTATTAAATTTGTTATCCTTTATCAATGACATACTCAAAAATGTTAAAGTCCTAATGTGTGAATATGAATGTTAAACTAATTATTAAAATTAATATTGCTTTGGCTTAGAACCGTAATTTGAATTGCGTGGTCTGTGTAAAAATTCATAGTAGGTGTGATAGAGATGCTGTGAAATCTAGAAGAAATCAGCGATAACATAGTGAATAATAGAACGGCAGATAAGAAAAAATTTAAAATTCTAATACAGACATACCGTCTAATGAAAATATCATTGTTTTAATAACCTTGTAATCTAATACGATATTTTAACACCTTTTTAAACGTATTTATTTCAGACAACATGCATAATGCAATGTGTTAAATTAAGTTTAAAAGTGTTATATATTTATAATCACGTCGATCAAATCATGTTCATAACAATAATTTCTATCACCTTTTTTTTGTTGTTGTTGTGAATATTATTATCGATTAAAATATCGAATAAAATGTAAATCATCAAATGATTAGAACGGCAGACAAGAAAAAATTCTAAAATTCTAATACAGACATAGCACCGTCTAATGAAAATATCATTGTTTTAATAACCTTGTAATCTAATACGATATTTTAACACCTTTTTAAACGTATTTATTTCAGACAACAATGCATAATGCAATGTGTTAAATTAATTTTAAAAGTGTTCAATATTTATTTATAATCAAGTCGATCTAAATCATGATTCATAACAATAATTTCTATCACCTTTTTGTTGTTGTTGTTTTTGAATGTTATAATCGATTAAAATATCGAATGAAATGTAAATCATCAAATGATGTCATTATGAACTGAGAATATTTTAATGAAATTAATAGCAAGAGAAAATAAATTTTTAAAATTGCTTGTTCTTAAGGTGAAGCTGTAATTGGTAACTGGAGATGCAGTAAATTTTTTTATCGAAATCGTATAAAGTGGGCCTTTAGTTACAAACAGCTTTTTTCATTATATTGATTACAAATCCTTAAGCATCTTCAATTTCGATTACCAGGTGTTCAGTTATTGGGTACTTATAACGTGGGTTAGTGTAGTTGACATTTTAAAAGAAGGATATTTCAAAAAAATTTTTTTTACGTTTCTTAAAATAAGGACTTTCGAACAAATTATGTTGCATAGTTTAAGATTTGAAGATTACAATATTATTATAGACAAACATTGCTCTGCATTTTAATAATATTTGCAGCCATCCATTTTTGTTCTATTTGTTCTCACGAGTATGTTAGTGTATCAGTATTCTCACTAGATTTTATTGTTGTATCTCCCCATTGATATTACAAGGAACAATGAGATATGAAAACCATGGCATTTACTACTCATGTGCCGTACACGTAGCCAGTGACAGTTTTCTTTTGAATTCTTCTGTAATGGAATAATGATCCACTTATGTGGTCATTGCTTTAATAGCAAGAGAAGTCAATAACCTATTGCAGACAAATTGAGGTAGTACACAGATCCGATGATTTTTTAGTACTGCAGCTTACCTTCAGGAAACCAGAATTCTAATCTTATTCAAATGCAAATATAATGTCTTTTGTTTTGTTTTAATGAAGTCGCCGTAGTCTAGTAGGTAGTGTGTTGGCTTATTAGACGAAAGGCCAGGGTTCGAATCCCTGGTCAGGCATCAAAAACGAAATATGAAAAAAATATTTCTTCGGCAACTTCCTCAGCAGATTTCTGGCAAAAACTCTGAGAGTAAATAAAACTGCCATGAAAAGCTTATCAAAAAAATCTGTTGTTCGGCGTCGACTTTAAACTGTAGGTCCCGCTACTCATGTATAAAATGAACACACACAACATAAGTGGTGTGAGAAGCTAGGCCGTAATCCTCACTGAAGGGTTGTAAAGCCCAATTATGTATGTATGTGTTTTTTTTTTTAATAATTTTCGAGCTATTCATGCAGGTTGTGCCTTCGTTTTTCCTAATGAAAGGGACCGAAAACCTGGTGTGTACGAAGAAATTTCTGCATTCTAAACAATATTCTGTTAGTTGTCGTTTAATTTCTCAATAAAATTATTCATTTTTAAATAAAGTAGCAATAAAGGATAAAGTTAAAGTTGTTTTTTTTTGCCACGAGTTTCTAAAGATCTTTTCCAAATTTGAAATTCTTGGAATTTCGTGTCTTGCATATCCAATCCAATTTGTTTCTTGTCACATTTACTCTATTTGTTACGCGTATTTTTATTGAAAAAAATTAAAAACCCCCTTTTCTTGAAATAAAATTAAAAAAAAAGTATTATTTTTAACGGTTTATGTATAAAATTCACGTAGACCGTTTGCTTAAATTAAATTCACGTCATTCAAAACACAAAAAAATCATTTACACCCACAAAAATTATTCAATCAAAAGTAAATTGCCATCAATTGGGCCTAATGCCAAATTCTTTTCAATACAGTCACAGACAAATAATGTTACAATACTAAACATATAAAAAAAATTATGAGAAATTTATTGGCGTTATTATTTAATATTTCTATATTTTCTTTCTTTCTTTTTTTTCTACAGATCATCATCATCTTTACGATGTGAAAAGTAAAAATTCCTGTACATACTTGTATTATGGTGTCATTATAATCATCATCATCATCGTCATCACCATCAACAGTATCTGGTGTTATCGTCGTCAGTGCTTAAAAAGATAATAAGGTAAGTTTATCTACTGACCATAATTTGATACTTATTCGTTTAGTGAAAACAACTCGATTCATAAAAAAGCTAATCATTCAATTAAGATCGCAATATGCAAAGAGACGATGACTTACTTTGATTAGAGTGACCAGGAGACACATGTTTATATAGATTGTAGTCAAAGTTATTTAAAAATCTAACATTAAAGAGGTCTAAAGTGTGTATAAACATTCTTAAATGAAAAGTTAAATCGACAATGTCTGTAAAGAGTGGCTTTGCAGACGTTGGCAAAGACCGCATTCTTATGACTTGCCAATTTGCCGCATTTTCATGTCTGTATTGAAAGTTAAATTTGCGAACCATTCACAAATTTTGAGCATGTCTTTTCCCAGCTCATTAATGTAATTTTATATTTAACCTGAATAACAGCGTTCTAACCATATTAGGTTAGGTTAGGTTAGGTTAGATTATGTTATGTTAGGTTAGATTGAAGTGGTAGCTTTGATTGCCAAAGCTCACTTGAGCATGCATAGCGATCCGTTGTGACGCCACAAGTAAGCGTAGTCCCTGTACTGACCGAATTCTGCCAAACTAGTGAAGAATTTGTTTAGCGCAAGGGCTGAACATTAAAAGCTCGACTACCATACGCTGGAAAGCCAGCCTGAAAGTTCATCAATGCATGATAATTCCGTTAAGCTGACAATCTAACCATGTTAAATAAGGCCTTGAATTTCTTCCTAATCTTATAGATTTCTTTCTACTACACCTCTGCACTGTAGGTGAAGAACAGTCTCATCCTCCTCTTCATCTCCGCAGCTTATGCAGAAACCCTTTGCAAGGTGTCCTAGCTGAATACGCCTAGCATGCGTTTCTACAATGCAATGCCCTAATAACCCCGATAACAGTGTGCTGAGCCTACTTTGGAGTTTAAGCAGAGCCGATGCGTGCCTTTTATCCAGCCTTGGCTAGATTTTCTGCTCCGTTCTGCTCGTGTCCGAAGTAGAACTTTAATTGATATTGATTCCTACTACACCTTTTATTACATAAATTTGAAGAATATCTTGATTCTAAAGAATAGTTTACCATGATGGTCACATGGTCACCCTAAACACATATCACACCATTTTTATTTGTGATTTTATTTTCTCTACATTTTATTCATTTTGAAAATTAATCTTTCACTCTAAAATTCATGAAAAAAAAAGCGAATTTTGTTTTTGTGAAAAACATTTTTTCCGTGGTTTTATTTTCGCTGAAGTCAATAAACTTTCACAGCTCTGGACAGTATGTAAAGGTCAGTTATATTATGTCTTTAACTGCCTAAATCATTTTCATTTCGATTCACTCAAATTTAAATAGAATTCTGCAACATTTTTCGAATTCTTTTTGGCAATTTAATTCTTTAGGAAAGAAATAAAAAAATAATAATAAATTGCATGCGATCATAAACGTTGACTGACTATCATTTGTTTAAATCATTTTAAATGTTTTTCTTTTTATTTATTTATTTATTTATTCCATTAATGATAATTAAGTGAAAAGTGAAAAATAGTAAAGGTGACAACTGTTGTTGTTTGTTTTTCTTCTAACGTTTATGAATAAATTAAATTGTGTGATAATTGTTAATATTAATTCAAATTACCCTGAATGATGATGGAGTGTATATAGATTCGTATCTGAGTTATTGATGAGTTTTACACTGAAATAAACTTTACTCGCCCCTAGTCGCATGGGGCGTATGTCGGAAATAATATCTGTTAAGGAAGGAAGTTATCAATTAACATTTCAATGGAATCGAATGGAATGTATGACAAAAATGTTTAATTAAACCACATTTACTGCAGTAATTTATTGTTTTGCTTATTCAAAGATCACAGGTGAATCATATTAATAAATAAAGAAAAAATCTTTAGTAGAATACTCTCCAGTTACGTTATTAAGGAAGGAGGATAACCTGTATATTCGAAATAATTTATAATGTGGTTCAGGTACATTTTCAATTGAAATTTGATTCGTATGCTCTTCAGGGGCAAACAAATTCAGAAAACTATTCAGTATATTTAATAAGTTTTCACCAGGACCGATGGCTGAATACGTAAAATTTCCATCTGTTTTATTCATCTAAGATGTGCCCGTATTTCGTGTCGTCTTCAAGGTATCTGCGACCTCTTTTTGTCTCGAACCTGGTCTTTAATTTAAATTTTTTCTATTTATTTGTGTATCAATGCTAGTATTATTGTTATTATTCGTTGGTGCCTATATCAGGTCACTAAAATTGTAACGTTTGTTAAACGTTTGAATTTTATGTCATGTATAGAAAACTTTTGATTTAAAAATAATTTGTGGACTCTAGAATGACCTTCCAATCAAACGGACGTAGTCTGGAGTTATTATGCTTCTTTGGTATCAAAAATGGGTAGCGTTCTGTATTGAATCGTTACTTAGTAGAGCTTTTGATAGGTAGGTAGGTAGGTAGGTAAAGGTGGCTGTCCCCTCGATTTAGTCATTAGCGGACACAGGCCGCACACAGGGCCCATTGTGATACCACAGTTTCACATTCTCCTCTAGTCCAGAAACCACTGGGAGCTTCCGATGAAGCGACTTAGGCTGCCAATATCCATGCATGTCAGTTCATCCTCCATGTAGTAGGCACCCAGATGCCTCTTTCTCCTCCGACCAAGTGCCGGACATGTACACAGTAGGTGAAGAACAGTCTCATCCTTCTCTTCACCTCTACAGCTTCAGTAAAAATTATTTCCAAGGTGTCCAAGACCAGTACGCCTCGTATGTGTTCCTACAAAACCTACTTCCGTGCCTGAAGTAGAACTTTAGTTGATATTGAATACATTCTGTTTTGTCTGCACATCATACTTTAACGCCGTTGAGTTTAAGAATTGCTTAAGTCTGATTATTTTTGCTTCTACACCACAATCTCAATGAAATGTATTCATTTCAAAAGCTAGCGCTGCTATGAAATACTGCCATTTGAGGTGTTAAAGCCTACCGTCGTAAGAATATCTTGCTCTAAAGGAAGTAACTTCACATTTGATACACGATCCACCCCCTGTTGAGAGTGTTTATCTTATACAACAGTGGTGGGACCTGCAGTTTAAAGTCGACTCAGAACGATAGATATGAGAAATTTTTCATGGCAATTTTTTACTTTCAGAGTTGTTACCAGAAATCTGCTGAGATGAAGTCGCTGGATTTTGGGTCTCCAAAAACTATTTGTGCTTTCTTTACTGTTATGTACGTATACCGTACCTTAATATGTTGTACTATGTTTACTGATTCTACATGCCTTAGGGCCATTATTACAACTTGCCGTTAATTAAAGGGAGAATTTTAACGGGCAGATAAATTGTTTTCCATTATTATAAGTGGACAATAAGGTAGAAGTGAGCGTTAAGCTAAAGGGGCGATCATTCTGTCCGTAGCTTTTAAGTTCATGTTTGAACTTGCCATATTATATATTACTTTCAATATGGCAACTTAAAATATAAACAAAATGATCTTATACAACAAAAGAAAACGAAGCCCGTCGTCACTACTGCGTTTAAAAGAATTTTTTTTTGATTGAGCAACGTTATCGACATCTTACCGACACTGCCATATTTTTTGAATCTTTTTTAATAATCTATCATTAGGTTGTAATAACGAAAAGAAGTTAAAGGTGAAAGTTACCGTTAACTATACCCAACTTTAACTAAACCCAACTTTAACTAAACCCAGCTTAAACTAAACTCAACTTTAACTAAACCCAACTTGTATTAATGGCCCTTAGTTTGTTAAGTATCCCTTTTACACAATTTTGTTCGGCCCTTTTATTCAATATGATTGAGAATTATTGAGCCTCTTATTATTTTTCGATATAATTTTACTTACATATGTATATAGCAATAGCCAAACTTGTTCTTAAACTAAACAACGTAACGACAAATAAATCAAAATTTTTCTAACAATAAAACCCTTAAGCATACATACATACATACATAATTCAAATCTAATCATTTCGAACAAATTAATTGGCTATTTGGATATTTTTAATTTCACATTTTCTTAATTATTGTTTCTCTTGAGTGAATATGTACGTGAGTGAATATGTATTCAGCATGAATTTTGTTTTACTCTTTTAAGCAATTTAGAGGTGGCTTCATTCATTCATTTTGTTCCAAGCTGTTGTTATTTTTATTTCCGCATTGTGATTTTTTTTTTCTGTTTGTTTACATTAAGTTTAAATACAACAACAACAACAACAACAACAACAAAAAAAAAAAAGAACATTTTTTTTATAAGTTACAATTATTTATTTAAATATTTGTTAATTATATTGTTTATGACATTTCAGTTTGAAACAATTGGAAGCTTCATTGACCACACAAACACCAGCTGCCCAAGGGTCTGTTAAATATTTCTTGGGAATTTAAATTATTTTTTTTTGGTCTTTAGAATCAGTGCAGATGAGATGAAACAATTGGGAGCTTCATGACCACACAAACCATCTGCAGGGTCTGTAAATATTTCATTTGGAATTTAAATTATTTTTTTTTGGTCTTAGAAATTTCTAACAAATTCTGATTTTTAAAATTATAAAATATTGAAATAATTTAAAAAAAGAGAAAAAATAGCAGACGTTATTATTAAATTTATTTAAATTATTCAAAGAATTTAACATGTTATTAAAGTAGAAAACAAAACCGTTGTAGAGGGATTGTATTCTAATAAACAGCATATTTTAATAATGTCACATTTTTACTAGAGAGCTGATATCAATGAAAACGTTGAACTATGCTAATGCGCTTAAAAAGTATTATTTCCATATGATACTAACTAATGTCTCGAAGTGAGATTTTGAAGAGTCTGTTGCTTGATCTTCTATCTCTTGATGGAAGTCGCCGTAGTCTAGTAGGTAGTGTGTTGGCTTATTAGACGAAAGGCCAGAGTTTGAATCCCCGGTCAGACATCAAAAACGAAATATGAAAAAAATATTTCTTCGGCGGCTTCCTCTCAGCAGATTTCTGGCAAAAACTCTGAGAGTAAATAAAATCGCCATGAAAAGTTTCTCAAAAATCTGTCGTTCGGAGTCGACTTTAAACTGTAGGTCCCGCCACTCATGTATAAAATTAACACACACAACACAAGTGGTGTAAGAAGCTATGCCGTAATCCTCACTGAAGGGTTGTAATGGCTAATTATGTATGTATGTTACTTGATCTTTATATCAAGCAATACAATATCCTGATTAGCCTATTGTTAAAGTTATTTGAAGGCTTTCATATTTACTTTCTTACTTGACACTGGCCATTAACAACCCGATTAACGGATTTCATCCAGCTTTAACACATCCTTCACCTCTGCTTTTGCGCGCCTACGCCAGTTGATCATACCAATCGATGACAGGGCTTCCTTGATCTGGTCCTTCTAACGATAACAAGGTCTTCTCTTCGCTGACTTCCGCAAACCTCGACATCAAATACCCGTCTCGCCGGAGCATCCTCCTCCACGACATAGCTGAGCCAGCGCAGCCGCTGGATGTAATACGCTGCAGAACGTCCATGTCGTGGAACGGATGCGGAAATTATCGCCAACAGTCTTTCATAAGCTACTGCCTACAATTATACAATGAGCACTCGTAGCATATTAAGCTCTTAACATTGCTATTTCCAATACATGGCTTTCATAATTTGGAAAGTATAACTCTGTCAGAGTTATGTTAAATGACATGATCACTATTGGTCTATTCATCGTTATATAAATCCTCTAATTTCTAGACTTTCTCCTCCAAGTTTTGTAAGCAAAAATCAATATTTTAGTTGTCATTCTCCTGTAAACCAAATTTGATCAGAGTTTTCCTACCACTTAGCTTTAAACGACTTTACAATTCCTGTTAAGAGTATACTGCAACAAATTTTTCTCTAAATCATAAAAAAAATACTGTGTTTTTATTAGTGGTTTTTAGCGTTCTATCTCCTAGAACGATACAAAAACGTTTAATTAAAAAACAAAACATCATTTTAAATGCTTTTGGCGAACGAAACATTATACACTTCTATCGTTGTAAGTGATTTTTTATCTAAATTGTTAGACAATATCTACAATATTTTGTCTTGTCTATCTGTAATATTAAGAGTCATTAATTTCGTTAATTATTAAATGAAATTACAACATTATTCTCTCACGACTTTATAAACCGATTGTAGAAATTTTGAATAAAAAGTGAATAATCTAACGTATGCGAGATATTATTAGAATTTATTACTCATCAAAAACAACAACAAGACAATATTTAGTAAATAATTTCAGACTCATCCTGACTTTGTATTTTTAATAAAATGTTTCAGAAAATATAAGCCTGCATGAATATTTCTTTATAATCTTATCAGTTTTCCTTGCACCGTATTGGTGATCAAACACATTCTTCTCGCCAATCCATCGATTAAATTTTGCAATAAACGGTGGCAAAATTATATCACTTGATAATATCACCCATATTACTGATGATTACAGATGCAAAACTATTAAATTTCCAAGGATTCTCAGTATAGATATGAAAATCTATCGTATTATTGCAATCATAGATTGAAAAAGATTGATAAGAAGTCTCTGTAGTTTAGTAGGTAGCGTATTGTCTTATTAGACGTAAGGTCACGGTTCAAAACAAACTTCAGATCAGACATCAAAACGAAAATATAAAAGAAATATTCTTTCGGTGTCTTCCTCTCAGCAGATTTTTGGCCGAAACTACTCTGATGAGTAAATAAAATTGCCATGGAATGTTTCTCAAAAATTTGTCGTTCGGAGCCGACTTTGTAATTGTAGATCCCGCCACTCATATAAAAAATTAACACACACAACATAAGTGGTATGAGAAACTAGGTCAATAAGCCTGACTGAAGGGTTGTTATGTCCAATTATGTTACGTATGTAGATTGAAAAGTGACTAAACAAATTTAAACAGTATTATTTCTTCGTTAACACTTAATATTCTTATATTTTGAAATAGTACAGACAACATAACAACTTGTTTTCAAACCCATTTGATTTAAGTGGTATATTCCACATAAAAGTTTAAAGGCAATTGGTTGTTTTAGTTCAGAAACAAACCATTATACAAATATAATAAACTTATAACACTTCAGTGTAATGGAATAAAATCCATTTCTGATACCATCCACCTCACAAATTATTTATAACACGTTCCACTAATATATTTAAGCCAATACACAAACCTTTATAAAAAGTGCACACATGAACCAATTTTCTATATGTCGTTTCTCTACTATCAGTATTACAATTTGTATATTTTATGGTTTCCAATGTGATATACGTTCCACAACTGTTGTTGACGCAAAAAGAAGAATCGTAAAATTAAATTCAGAGGAATTGTTGAATTTAAAATCAATTCTATGCAACTAATCATGGAAAAACTATGGGAAAGCCCTTAATCTTTAAAAATTTAAATTGTTTTTTTTGTTCAAATAATCGTTTTGTTGCTTTTATTTGTACGATTGTGGTTTTTGTACAAATTCTTTCTTTAAATATTTTTCTCTCTTTCGATAATCAAAATTTAAAAGAAAAGTGAATGAATTTTGTCTGAATTTATTTCTTTTTGCTTAAAGTACGTTGTTTCTCAGCATGTTCGACCACCTTTTCGTCAACGTAAAGACCCTTGCGACGTCTAACACTGTCCATATAGAGTTTGGCACGATTTGCTGAATCAGCCTTTTCACCAAAATGCATGAATTCCTCCTCTGTGGTAGGCACCCAAAATGGATCGATATCAATAACCTAAAAAAAAAATCGAAAACAATAAATAAATCGATAAATAAACAGATTATGGTAATCATTTTACAGTTAAGACATAAAGAGGAAAAGATAAACCAGTCAGTATAAGGATAAAAGAAAAATTTTAAAATCAAAATTGCATTTCAAAGATAGGACAAGACATGACGCCTTCTGCAGCATTTTGCCTTGAGTACTTTTGTAATAATAAACAGCAGGAAGTAGGTACAGGAACAAGGAATATTTAAAAGGCCTA
>QOCX01003180.1:0-18487 GCA_005959815.1 Sarcophaga bullata
AAACAAAAAATTATTTTAAGAATTTCCACATGTCCTAAGTTATTTTAAAAGAAATATGAAATAAAATAAAAATAAATTATTATGAATTTTTAAGTTAAGTTTTAATTATAACTATAGGCTACAATTCCAATTTTTTTAAATTTCTACTTCTGAATAAAAAAATTTTAAATTTGGAGCTGTTGAGTTATATTAGATAGTCGCCGTAGTCTAGTAGGTAGTGTGTTGGCTTATTAGACGAAAGGCTAGGGTTCGTATCCCCGATCAGATATCAAAATCGAAATACGAAAGAATATTTCATCGGTGACTTCCTCTCAGCAGATTTCTGGCAAAAACTCTGAGAGTAAATAAAATTGCCATGAAAAGTTTCTCAAAAAATCTGTCGTTCGGAGTCGACTTTAAACTGTAGGTCCGCCACTCATGTATAAAAGTAACATATACAATATAAGTGGTGTGAGAAGCTAGACCGTCATCCTGACTGAAGGGTTGTAATGGCCACTTATGTATGTATGTGTATGTGAGTTATAGCTTTGCACTTTATAAAAATTTAATTTATTGTGTTTTAAAAGGCTGTAAATGATTTGAAGTCTTTAATGTTACAATATAAAACTTAGGAAGAATTGAAAATACATATTTTCAAAAATATTTAAATACAAGAATATATGATGCCATATTTAGTTCATATAAATATGATGATATATTTGTGACTTACAAAGTGAAGTATTTTGTATGCATATGCATCGCTATAAAAAGTGATACGATTACTACAAGAAAATAAATGCAACTGGGATGGATGTATAACTGTAAGGCGAAACCGGATATCTTTCTAAGAAAATGTTTATTACGGTACATCTATTTACCATTGAGGGTGCATTTAGATTCAGGTTATTGACAAGATTTAATTCCTTTAATTCAGATTGAGGTTCTCATACTGTGACATACATAACATAATTGGCCATTACAACCCTTCAGTCAGAATTACGGCCTAGCTTCTCACATACTGTGAAGAAACCAAAAAAGTCAATGGGTAATTCTCAGTGTGCACTAAAGAGAGTGAAGTGTTGTTGGTTGGAGATCATTTTCGTACTACATAATATTCAGAAAATAACGGACTATATTGTAATCCGTCGATATTTCATGCTATATTACGTCGATTAAAAATTTGACACATCGATGAGTTTTACAGTAGGATAATGGTTCGCAGATAACAATATCCATGTAATTCATATAATGGGCTGCACAGTCGTCAGATCCAAATCAGATTGAAAACTTGTGAAATATAGTCAATAATATTCAAAGGAAGTATTCAAAAAATTATGATAAGCTTTGGAAATTAGTTCAGGCTAGGTGGTATGATGTACCGGATTTGGTACAAAAACTATTTGGAAACAAAAATTTTCCGAAGACTTTGGTCACATTCACTTTTTCCACAGGTTGTTGCATTTATCAAATGCATTAATAACTCTGTTATTTTGAATTAACAGTGGATACTCAGTTTTCAAAATTTTGTTAAAATGGGTCGTAAAGTGTTAGGCAAATTTTTTATGACAAAAAAAAAAAAAGAATAAACATATATAGAGTCACCTCAAAAATTTCGGAATGAAAGTAATTTTTACATGTTATGCAAATGAAATAGATTTACAAAAAATATTTCAGTCTTATCACAATATTTAGTCAGAGGGTTATTGTATTAGAAATTCTATGTTTATTCCTGTTGTACATGTGAAATGCTATTAATTCAACTGATTGGATCCTATTTAATAAAATTCAAATATCTATCAATGAGATATTATAAATCTCAACAAATTTTAAAAGTTATTTAGAAACATATACATTTGAAAGACATTCGATGTTGTTTCTTTGAAAAATTTGGTGTGTTATTTCCCAACAAATTTAAATGGCAATTACTTGATATTCTTATTTAAAGAAAAATCATATTAAGTGGTAACAAAATTATATTATTTTTTAATGTTTAAACCTTTTTTACAACGCGTCGTGTTTCTTGTTATTTTCCTTTTAATGTCTTTATTTTATTTTGATTGAAGCACTTCGCACAAGTGATTTTATGGCCGGATGATATTTAAAAGACATCTTTCAAGAACCATTGAAATGATTTGCTTCATTACCTGTATTATCATAATGGTAAGAGCAAGCAATTAAATATAAGTACCTATAAGATTAAGCACTTGCAAACACTAAAAGCATAATGGAATCACATATTTAGACATTTTCAGCATTGTCTTTTGTTTGAATTTTGTATACAAGTAATGTTAATGAAACCTGGCGCAAGCTGACCGTCCGACTAAAATATAAACAAAATAGTCTGTAATATATTATGTTATTACAAAAATGGAAATGGTGTAATATCGTTTAACATTAAAATGATAAACAAAAGCAACAAAAACAAAAACAACGGACTTGTTTACATGATTAATAAATAAATAAATAAGGGATAAATAAGTAAGCAAACAAGCAACAACAATACTGCAAGGATAAACGTAAATAAAATACACAAACAACAATAACGTAAACAATATGTTTATATTCATAAAGTTCTCGAGAAGACGAAGACTCGAACTTTCGCCTACGAGAACATTCATCAGACTGTTTACGTCGCTATATAAAAGGCAAAGCAGAGCAGGCAGGCCAGTTGTTGTGAACAGTGCCACACAAAATTGTGCGAATAATAAAGAATTTAATTAAAACTGAACACAAATTTACTTCTATTTATTATTGAAATCTATGAGCTCATATTTCAATCATTTTTAAAAGGTAAAAACGTAACAATATATTAAAGGTTCGACATTTGATTTTCGAAAAGACCTGAATGTACAATGTACTCGAACAAAGTTCACAAGTTAAATTGGTATTCTTTCTGTATGAGAAGTTGAGAGTATGATGACTCATTGTCATATTTCCTTGAATCGATAAACATGATCATACTCAAAAACTTTTCCCACAAGAACTGTTTGGTTCCTGTGTCTCTATGAGCATAACTTCTGAGCTAAATGGGATCTTACACTTCAAATTAAATTGTTATAAATGTTAATGCGAAATCAATGTGTGTGCTGCCTGTGCGACTAAACAGAAAAATTATTTTAATGAATTGATATAATTGTCAATTAGATACCTAATGTCTATCAACAAATATACCTTGTGTAAAGCAAATTGTAGGAAACTATCATGTGAACAGTATTTTTCTCTGCTTATATTTGTCTTTCGCTTGTCTTTTGTATCACGAAAACATAATCAGTTTTTCCAATTTGTACAGGAGAAAGGGAATAATTTAATTTTTCCTTGAATTTTATTTATTATGACATGAACTACATGGTAATTATTCATTCAGAAAGTCTAATATAAGTATTGTTCCTTATCGATTTATTTAATTATTATTTTTTTTTTCGTATGTAGATGAATACATGATATAAAAATTCTAGTGTTTAAATATAACTTAATAAAATATGTATACCCGGGGATTACATTACATTAGACCAGGTTTTATAAGAAAATTGTTGTATCGTTTAAACCTTCTGCCATTGTCACTGATGAGGACTCTGAGGACTTATTTCTTACTATTGACGTTGAGATGCACAATGAACACTTGAGTGCAACATTTTTCATTGTACTGGTCGTCCGTTTATCATATTTCATTCTGTTTTTCGCTTCTGTTCAGTAGTATTTCATTTTTTTTCTTGCCAAATAAATGCAATTAAGGACATGCAGGTAAGTGCATTTCAGTAATTTACTTGCTTTATTGAATTTTTGCTCTTTTGGGAATGGATAATGAAT
Organism: Sarcophaga bullata; assembly: GCA_005959815.1. Lineage (NCBI taxonomy): Eukaryota > Metazoa > Arthropoda > Insecta > Diptera > Sarcophagidae > Sarcophaga > Sarcophaga bullata. The sequence goes on from QOCX01003180.1 coordinate 3,787, forward strand.
TTCATTACATTGTTGTGTGCCAACGCAAGAATATTGTAAAAAATGTAATTTCTGAAATAAATACATAATCGTCCATGTCGTTCCCAAACAAAATTTTTTTTCATTTTTTTTGCAATTGACTTTTTTCATTTTAAATTAAGTCGGGTAATAGGAGCTAGGGTTTCAACATGTGTACTTTAGTTTAGTTAATGCTTATGTACATCGACTCAGTTTTTCAGGCTATCGCAAGTAATTCCATTGACTCCTTAAATTCAAATATGAAATTAAAAAATTTAATTTTACGAATCTTTCTAAAATCAATATTATAATATTACTATTTTTAATTATAGAATTTATTTTAATTCTTAAGCAAAATTTGCAACTATTTTTGGATACTTTATATAATTTTATAAAATTATTTTCATAAATTTGTAACGCATTCAAGTTCTATAGACATAAATAAAAAATAAATATAATGAAATATTATTAACAATCTTATAAGTCTAACCTCAGCTATTTATTGAAACCACTTTAGAGTGGTTGGGAATATTATTTGGAAATTGAATAATAATCATGTCAAGTAATAAAGTAAATCGACAATTTGTAAAGTTATGAGAATTACTTTCAAACAAATTACATACTGTTAATCAATTATAAATTGCATTTTCAATATACTTTAATTAACCACAATATACTTATAACAACTATTCGAATTACTATACCATAAATAACTATTAAACAATGTTTATAAGTCTTTATATTTAAATTTAAAGTTCTTGTCTTATAGACTATATTACAAGGGCAGTGTTACAAGGTATGTAATATTCTTTTGTTTTTCCCAAAAAGATTTTTATACTTATATTTGGTAATATATTAAGATTGTCATGTTTAATAAAATTTTAGAAATTGACATGAGCTGAAAATAATTGATTTACCTTTGCATCATGTCGGTACATAAATTAACAGCATTCGGAAATATCGAAATTGCGCCGCAATCATTATGCTTCAAATGGAACCTTCACAGTAGGTGATAAAGTCAACGACTACAGGATTCTTTGAAATGTAGCGTTCATTTTAGTGCACTTTGTAGTTTCTTTGTTCTATTGATTTTGTTGTTGCCAAGATGAGTGATGGTATTTACATAGTGACGTTGAAGTTGATTGTTGAAGAAAAACCACACTTTACCCTACAGTGGATGGTTTTCTTTACATGCGTTCGGTCTTAAATTGTTATAAATTCAAGATATTTGTAGATGTCATCTATTGTGAGAGTTATGTGAAAATTTCCAAAAGACAATGAACTTATGAACCCAGAATTTTCATCAATAAATTAGAGGCCGAAGTCTGAATGTCATATCCGGTGGGCAGCCAACTTATTTATTTTTTTAAATTCAACATTCACACATTTTTATGGCGTAGTTCATAAATTTTAATATTTATTACCAAAATTAGTTTTTGGCAGATTATTAAATTCAATTCAAACAAAAGAAAATATATCAGAAAAGCGTAAATTAATATATGCACACGTAAATGCTATGTACAGCCCAAAGTATAGATATACAGTGAGAAGCAAAACTGTCCAGGCGTTTTGTATAAAGAAAGTAAGGTAATACAAGTAATACGAATGTATGTAGGTTTTTACTTTATTAACATTATTCTAAATTATAAAGAGCAAAAAAAAAAATTCAAAAAACAAAAAATTCACCATTTCGACCCTTTTGCACTGTTTGCGGTGTTTGTTGAAAATCATTAATCGTTGCCAATTTAATATTTCGTTCAGAGGCCTTTATTTTTAATTACGCTTTCAATACGTTTTAGCATACTCTCCACCAACTTATCTATCCTATATGCCTATCAAACTCTTCCCAGACTGTATGCTCTTCCACAAAATCCCGATATCACTCCAGGTGCATATTTAGGGATTCATTTCGAAAAAAGCACAAATAAAACACTTTGATACTCAATGCAAAACAGGTTAAATAGAGTACCCGACCTTAATAAATAGCTTACAAAAACCCAATTTTTTCTAACTTTTGCTTAAAATCCTAAAATTGCTTACATAGCCAAGTGTACGTAGACTTATACTACCCACTGTATATATGTATATTATTTCTTTCTAAACTAAAAACTTATAAATTCTGCATTAAAATTATTAATTTGAATTTTTAATAAGTATGAAATGTTACATGCAAATAAAAACTGTAATCTGTTTACAGGAATTCGTGAGGTGTGAAAAATTAATGATTTATGAAATTAGCAACACATATTTATATAACTTTTTCTACATACATTTCCATTTTATTGTGAATAATAATATGATATTTATTTTATAAGGACAAATAAAGGATTATTAGTTAGAAATCTCATGTGAAATCAAAAAAAAAAAATTGCAGACCTAACAAATTTTGTTCCTTTATTATTCTCACTTTTTATTTACTTATTATTATTATTATTTTTTTTTTTGTAAAATAAAAAGTAATGATTCACAACAATTGTTTTAAATGGCATCTTACTTAATATGTACAAAAAACATTTCATAACTGCTTCGCTCTATGTGTATAGCCCAGAGTAAAATTCTTAGTAATATTTTCAAGTGTTACCTAATAATATGTATATGTAGTGAAAAATATAGACAAAATGTATAGCACCAAACCCTTAAAGACTACGTATTTACCTGGAAGAATATTTATTCTTCCAAAAATGGAAATCATTTCTCATTGTTCTTAGTGAATATCATTTTAAATAGTGAATCCTACTGTAATATTTTTTGGGTGTATAACTGAAGTCTGAAAAAAGCGACATGAACCTTCTTCTTTTGAAGCTGATAAGCAACTAAACGCAATTTTAAGCTACTTTTAACGAACATTGCTGATGTTCGTGTCCTATGTGTAAAAAGCCGAAGATGTTCCACCCCCTGGGGCGATTGGTGTCGCCGTAATTATAAGATTAAAAAATTTAACAAATAAAATTTTAAAAGATTAGATACATACTATGTGATTATATTTCTCAAGAAATAAATATGTGCGTATTAAATAAAATAATTCTCTACCTCGACATCGTTTTCCAATTTCATTGATTTAGAATCACTTTTTAATTCATTGCAGACTATACAGATTATTATTATTTTCTTAAGTTTAAATTCTCATTTATTAATTATTACAACTATTTATTATAACTAACAAGTAAATTAATTCAAACAAGCAAAAAGGGAGCTTCTAATTAGGTCGGATGGCTTCCTTCTTTTAAGTCTGTGTACTAAACCAATGGGATCAGCAAGAGATGATGTTTCCGAATTTACGTGGTCTCTAAATCGGGTGTTATGCTTTGTTGCAATGTTTTCAATCTCTTTCCTAACAGTATTTACACCAAGGTCACGATGTAAATCACTTGTGTGTATGTACCATGGTGCGTTTGCGATGCATCTGAGTACTTTGTTCTGAAAACGTTGAATAATAGTTATATTTTTCTCACTTGTGGTATTTGATTATACATTAATACTCTATTTTCGATAGTTTGGAATATCTCCTGATTAGCCAGTTTAGCTTCTTCCATTTCAGTTACAGAATTTGAATTTTAACATGCTCGTTCGAATGTAACTTCACATCTAGTGTCATACCTAGGTATTTTGCTGTATTTGCATACGGTATTTGTATATCGTCCATGACATAAGGATACCTAAAGTTGATTTATTTGTAAAGCCAACATGTGTTGGCTTAGAACTGTTTAATTTTATGCACCATTTTCTAGTCCATTCTAAGACCGAGGTAAGTATTTGTATTTTGTAACTTGTGTTTCGCCTCATTTTCAGTTCTGACAACTGACAATGTAGGCGTGTTATCGGCAAATGTAGCCATAGTAGTTCTAGCAACTTCTGGTATATCACTGGTATCCTCATATTTAACGAAACAATCTATTCGATGCTACATGAAGCAGTCTGAATGAAGCACTGAAAATGTGTGTTAGTTTTAGAATTATGTTATTTGGAAGATGTTTTCGAACCACAGTTGTTATTAAGTCGAATTTAGGACATTTCTTTAATTTTAGATTAAGATTTGTTTGTTTAAAAACTTCAATTGGTGTTTCTTTTATGCATTGTGTAGACATCTCGTACAATAAGACTAGTGACTTCCTGCGTAATAGATGGTGAATCAGTATCAAGAGAGAACACACCAGCAAGATAGCCCTTTGGCTATTTGTTCTGACCCAATTTCCATCTGCCATGCGAATGGGAGCAATTTTTGCTGTGGATCTATTTAAGTTTTTTTTGTTGATTTTCACAATGAAAAGTCTGATATTTTTCGTTAATCAACCTTTGCAAATAGTTATCTAAGCTAAGTTCATGTGTCATACTATTAAGCCTTGTCTTGTCTGCTGGAAATCTAGATCGTTGCCATATCTTTCCCAACCTTCTTTTATTTTGTATCATCTCCCTTATATTAGCAGGGTATGAAGTAACAACACGTTATCACGTATCAGGAGGGTTTGGAGTGCTTTCACACGCAGTACTTTGAATTAGGTTTGTAACAAGCTCAGCGTCTTCCCCAATTTCGTCAGTTGTTTCTGGTTTATTAGTTGGAATTTTGCAGCACAGTCTGAAAAGATTGGCAATCGGTAAATTTATTCGTCAAAAAAGGAGATTTTGTCGTATGGACAGCCTTGTCGTAAACAGTCTATATGTCGGCGAATGGTCCCCGGTTGTGTGAAAAAAGAAAAATTTTAAATAATGAATGCTGCAACAACAATAAATAAAAACATAAGAAAAAGAAGCCTGTGGTCAGAACAGACAGAGTACAATTTATTGAGCATTCCTTAATTTTTCTTAAACAAAAAACAGCTGTTGCACAGTCATGTTAAAACTATATAAGAAAACGTATAGTATGAACGCAAAATCAGCTGATTATGGTTTTAATGTTAAAAGCACGTATTAACTTTAGGTGTGAAAACACTATTATACATATTTAAGTTTTTAAGTTTTTTAGTTAGTAGTTTTTCACCAATTTTTAGTTTTGTTTCATTTGTTGATTTTAAAAAATTCGGATATGCCAGTGGGGGAAGATAGAAGTAGAGTCATATGCATAAGGTCAATTTTATACCAAATTACTGAGTGTGTGTTGAGCATAAGTGTCAAAAAGGAAATTTTGTTGGCCAAGGGTATCCCATTCATAAGCCTTCAACACCGTAAGTACATAAAGTTTTATTTATTTCTAGAAGTATATATTTTCTTATTAATTCATTTAAATTAATTTTACCTGAGGAAGTCCATCCCACGGATATTAGTGATATAATAAAGCTACTAAAGTTTGTAGATTAATGGACCCAAATGGAGTAATTATCTTAAATATAAAATTTATAATATAAATATATAATTTAATACTTTAACTACTTTTTAATCTTTAGAATACAATTCTAAATCAACCTACATTGATTGATCATACGTATCCACCGTCACTACCTCCACCTTCAAAAATTTATTTAGGACTATTATTGAATCTTGCCGTTGAAGTTGGATTTATTTAAAAGATACTTTAAGTAAATTTAACTTTAAAGTTACCTTTAACTTCTTTTCGTTATTACAAATCTAATGATAAATTAAAGATAACTTTTTCAAAAATATGGTTTCTTTTTGTTGAATTTGCTCACTTTTTTACATTTGAAGTTGCCATATTGAAAATAATATATAATATGGCAAGTTTAAACATCAACTTAACCTTAAAAGTTAAAGGTAGGATGATCCTCCCTTTAGCTTAACACTCATTTCTACCTTATTGTCCACGTATAATAATCAAAAACAATTTTCTGCCCGTTAAAATCCTCTCTTTAGTTAAAGACAAGTTGTAATAATGGCCCTTAGAACAAGAAATGCAGGCAAGATAAGTTAAGAATTTATTTTATGATATAAAGTTAATTGTATATGTACATGTATGCATATGTGTGAAACAAAGGGTTTAAATAAAAAACCAAATATTTTCTTTCATACGCCTTCAGCTTTATAATTACCGGGGGAGAAGAGTACTCTAATAAAATTAGATTATTAGTCTCAAATCAAAGCATTAAAATGTGACGCCCAAACTAACAAGGCCTAGGAGAACATTAGGAAAATATTTACTGAGGGCCAAGTTTGAAAACCGATAATTTCAGACATAATACATTGGCAATGAACAGATATTTCCGATGCATTGTGTCAGCGTGCTTTGGGACCGAGGGCCAATAACCATCGTTGGGGCCAATAACCAACCTTGTCAATAGATTTCATGAGGCACACCTACAATTTATCTGTTGATGAAAAGGTATTTGTTCTCGCCTTCGATAAAATGAAAGTAATGGAGACTTTTAAATACAACATCAATCTGGTCAAAGTGAGGAAGTCAATAAACTACGTAGAAGTTGTCATGGCACGCGGTTTAGAGAAAACGGTGTTTTATGACTTCGACTATAAAAAGTCAAAAGTCATTATACACAACTTAATAAGACGATTATCTACAGCTGGATTTCCGGCAGTGGTAATTGTCTCGGATATGGGCTGTCAGCAAAGATGGCACCAAATGGCTTTTCAGCAGATAACTAAAGGCTAGAGGAAACCATTTAGGAAATAGATGAAGACAAAACTGTAGAGTTTAGTGACATACTGAAAACAAGTTTCGATGAAATTGGTATTTTTCAAAAACATGCTTTAGAGTATATGTTGATATATATCATACTGAAGCTGAATTTTGAATAATACGAATCTCATGAGGGTTTGTTTACATAGGTTGATCAGGTGTTCTCTAAAAAAAACCATCAAATAGTTTCTTAGAAACTATGAAATTAATATTTAATAAGGTACATGCATACATAATTGGCCATTACAACCCTTCAGTCAGCGTTACGGCCTAGCTTCTCACACCACTTATGTTGTGTATGTTAATTCTATGCATAAGTGGCGGAACCTACAGTTTGAAGCCGACTACGAACGACAGATTTGTTTGAGAAACTTTTCATTGGCATTTTTACTTACTCTCAGAGTTTTTGCCAGAAATCTGCTGAGCGGAAGTCGCCGAAGAAATATTTCTTCATATTTCGTTTTTGATGGTTGACCGGGGATTCGAATCCTGGCCTTTCGTCTAATAAGTCAACACACTACGTACTAGACTACGGCGACTACATTTTATAAGGTACATATAATGAAATTATCCCGTAAGAGAAACCTTCACAACCACCTTGTTGAGAAGAAAATGTTTTAAATTTCGGATTTACTTTCGTGTGCGACATTTGAATAGAAGATTGAGGACGCAAAAAACCGTAGGGTAATGGACTACATAAAAATGCTTAAAATAAACCTATAAGGTAAATATAATAAAAATGTATTGTTACGTTTTTACCTTTTTAAAAACATGAAATATAAGCTCGTAGAGTGAAAATGAAATAAAAATTAGTTTGTGTTTAATTGTAATTAAAATTGTTTATTGTGCGTGTGTGCCACTATTCACAACTTATTTTAATAACAACAATTGCTTTGTTTTCTATTCTTCCGTTCAGGTCCTTTACAAATTGTTCTACAGATCTTCGTAACGGAAATCTTCAAAGCACCTTTACTTTCTTCAAACGCATCGCGTCTTCACACAAGACCTACTGAACTTTTACTGACCCTTTGCCTGCCTTGCCTTGCCTATTATATAGCAACGTAAAACATCTGATGAATGTTCTTGAAAGCGAGCGTTCTTGGCTTCCCCTTCCCGAGATCTCCATAAATGTAAAGCCTGTTCGTCACAAAGACTCATCTCATCTTCCATATTTCGCCAGTTACTCTATGTGTACGACTTTCATTTTTGCTCGGAGGCTCTTAACTTTCTGTATCCTGTATACGACATCGTTTAGTCTTTTAATTATTTTATAAGGTTCATCTCAGCTGGTTTGTATCTTGGGAGCTAATCCCTTCTTTCGCTTTGGGTAGTAGAGTACAACCAGTTGTCCCTCATGGAAGCAATCCGTTTTTGCTGCACAATCATACCTGTCTTTCATTCTATCACTAAACATTTTTATATGTGTGCACAGGAATGCATGAAGTTCATTCATACTTTCCGGTTTTCCAGCGTATGTGGCATCTCTCTCTGTCATCTGTCTCTAAGTCATCAGGTAGTTTTATCTTAGTCCCAAAAATAACTTTGGTGGGTGATCTAGATGTTGAATCAAGGACCGCATATCGGTACGCCAGTAGAAATCTCGGAATGTGTTCATTCCAATGCTTCTGTTGCTCTTTCACTACTTTTCGCAACTATTTCTCCAAGGTTCGATTAAATCGTTCCACAATTCCGTCAGACTGTGGGTGGACGCCGCTTCACCCGAGTCTTCTTAATAACGTATATCTTGATCAGAATGTAGCTCTATTGGAACCCCGTAACGGCATACCCAGTTCTTTACAAAAACGTTTACTATTGTGTTCGCCTCTTGATTGGGTAAGGCATACACTTCAGGCCATTTGGTGAAATAATCTACCGCGACGAGTACATATGAGATTCTGGCATTATTGGTAGGAAAAGGACCTGCTACGTCCATCGCTATCCGCTCGAAAGGTGCGCTCGAGTTACTGTTGCAGCTCTCCCCACTTCTTACTGCACCCTTAGCTGCAAAACACTAGGTACAGTTTGCTATCCCATCTACCACTGTTTGCTGACATCCAATCCAATAAAACGTTGCTTTAGTCTTTTTAGCGTGTTAGTCACCTCAAGTTGTCCCCCGCTGGCTCCATCATGGAACATTTAAGATTTCCTTCTTGCCATTAGCCCGTTTACAAATTTTAAACTATCCCGTAGTGCCCAATATGCCTACTGTTGATATTTCATTTCGGGCAGGCCGTTTGTTGTCTTCCTTATAATCTTCGCCAATATTAGGTCACTTCTTTGTGCTTCAGTCTTCCTCGGTATTGATCTGCGTAGCCAGATGTCGATGGCTGATTCCTACTTCTCAGCTTCACACAACGTTTATACCTGAAATTACAAGGCCGTCGTGAGAGATCATCAGCATTTCCATGTTTTGTGCCACTTTGGTGTTCAATGCTGAAATTATAAGTCTGGAGGCGCTCAATCCAACGTGCTAACTGTCCTTCAGGGGTTTTGCACCAGCCATCTCAGTGCGGAATGATCAAACCGTAGCAGAAAATGTTGGCCATACAGGTACTTATGGTAATGTTTTATGTTTCCAGTACTGCAAGCAGCTCAACATCTTTTGGCGTGCACTTGTTTTCCGCGGACGGTGGCAGATTTCCCAGTAGATGCCCATAGTCTTACATAATTGAGCACCTCACACTTTCCCTTTACGCAATCTGGTTTGATGATAGACTGCGTCGCATCGGTGTATATAGTGAAGCTGTGTTGTCTGCCATTTATGCACCCGCATGCTTTAAGGCTGTTGTTGTTTTTCTGCATCACCGATATGGAGATTGTGGGTCCCTCGCTTGTAGGAGCCAGCACTTGCCCTCAATGCTAACTCCTTTTAGTTTAACGGGGACTCATGAATAGATGGTTGTTAGTTCACTTGTTAATTATTCCTTGTTAGTGAGTTGAATCTTGACCTTTTGCGTGGTACTTTCCAGTTTCTTTGGAAATGACCGCCCTTTTCACAGTTGAAGTATTTAAGTTTGGCCTTTTATCCTTTTCCTTCCAAAACTTTCCTTTCAATATCTCTTTCAATTTATTTAAAAGGTATTCCTCCTCCTCCACGATTTCTATTTTTCGCTCTTTGCGCACTACTTGTGGTCTAGAAGTCGAGCGAGAAGTCTTCTAGGCTAGCGCGAAGGACACGGTCTGTGTCTTTTTGTCTTTTGTGTAGAATGTAATGTAATGTGGGTATGTACGCTGCACTAATCACTCAGCCTTCATTGCAAAGTCTTGAAGCGACTTATTAGCCTTATGCGGTCGGCACCTTAACTGCATGCGATACAGTTCTCGTTTAGGCTCGTCGAAGAATTTGCGCAATAAGTCGTTGTAGTTTTTTCTGCAGCTGGCTGGCATGGTTTCTAGAATCTCGGATGTGACACCTTTTAACGCCAAAATTAGTTCCAAAGTTTTCTCTTCATCATCCCAACCGTTTCTGCTGGCTACTGCATCGAATTGAGTTTTAAATACGAACAGGGGTGAACTGCCATCAAAGCAAGATGTTTTCATCCTGCCGGTACCTTCTGATACGATTCGCACTAGTTCCGGTCGCTGACTCTGGAGGTTGTTGATCCTCTCCTTCCTTATAATGAGCTCTCCGTCAATGGCCTCTTCTAAATATGACAGCTTTTCCTTGACACTAGTAATTCTTTTGCTGATCGATTTTTGATTTTATTTCCTGCAGCTTCTCTGTTGCCCCCTCAAGTTTCCTTCCAATTTTTCACGAAAATTTTTGTTCTCTACTCTCTATTTTTGACATAATTGCTGCTTCCATTTTTTCCATCCTTATCTCATAAACCTCTTGTGTGTCAACAAATTGCTTCTGGTTTGCTACTTACATTTTTTATATCATAGCGGCTAGCAATGAGTCTATGTCAACGCTGGTGGTTACAGGGCCTTTGACTCCTGTTCCTCATCGTCTTCGAACTCGTAAGAAGCATCGATATCAATGCCATCCTGCTGAAGTTCTTCCCTTAATAGCTTTTGGAGTTCATTCCAAGTATAGTTTGACTATAATTTTATTTAAAATTCTTTATTGTTCTCACAATTCTGTGTACCACTGTTCACAACTTGTTCTAACAACAATTGCGTTGTATGTTATTCCTCTGTTTAGGCTCTTTGTAATAAACAATGACAATTACTAGCCAATAGTTCTGCAGATCTTTGTAACGGGGATCTTAAAACCACGATTACTTTCTTCAAACGCATGACGTCTTCACACAAGACTGGCTGAACTTTTACTGACTGGCAGCGTAAAACGGTCTGCTGAATTTCCTTGAAGCCGGACGTTCGTTTCTTCGCCTTCCCGAGATCTCCATAAATAAAAACATCGTTATTTGCATTTATTCTTGTTTATTAGTTTGTTGTTGTATTTTGTTTACATTTATTCTTGTAGTGTTTTTTGTTTACTTGTTTATCATTTGTAAACAAGTTCCTTGTCTTTGTTTTTGTAGCTTTTGTTTATAATTTAAACGATGTAAAATTATGTAGTTTTTCTTCTATTTTCTATATGAAATAAAGATGCAACATCAACTTTTCCAAGAGATACAAGGTTCTTTCTTTATATACTATATTGACGGTCCGTGCCAAACATGATTTCAAACTGTAATTAAATTTTTTCTTGTATTACAATCTTTTCTTAAAAACTATTCTTCAGCTGGGCCATCTTAACAAGCCGGTACACAGCGTCTTAAATTGTCAAAAGTGGCCGAAGTTAATAACATTCTGATTACTTTTCTTTGAAAATACATACATACATACATAATACACAATTTGCTATTAGAACCCTGCAGTCAGGATTACGGCCTAGCTTCGCACATCACTTATGTTGTGTGTGTTAATTTTACACATGAGTGGCGGGACCTACAGTTTAAAGTCGATTCCGAACGACAAATTTTTCTGAAACTTTTCATCGCAATTTTTATTTACTCTCAGAGTTTTTGCCAGAAATCTGCTGAGAGGAAGTCACCGAAGAAATATTTTTTCGTATTTCGTTTTTGATGTCTGACCGGGTAATTCGAACCCTGGCCTTTCGTCTAATAAGCCAACACACTACCTACTAGACTACGGCGACTTTGAAAATACACAAAGTTTATAAGTAAAATCACTTAAATATCGTTGTTTAATTAAATTAAATAGTTTCTTACAATAAATTTTGTTTTTGATAAAAATTTATGAATTCCGTAAGGTAGTGTTTTGGGACCAGTTAGGTCAGAGTGGTAGTCTTGATGCCAAAAGCTCACTTGAGCTCGCATAACGGTCCGTTGTGACGTTGGGACCAGTACTTTCATATTAAAAAGAAGCTTAAAATAAAGCAAAAAGAATGTATTGGCTATTAGGTCCAAGATAAAGCTTAAGCTTACCAAACAAGATTCTGCTATATAAAGCAATACAAAACCGGTATGGACTTATGGTATTCAAGTCTGGGGAGCTATAAGTACATCCAATTTGGAAATATTATAGAGATACCTGTCTAAAACTCTCAGACTACTAACAAATGCGCCTTGGTTTATCACCAACAAAAAATAAACACTTAAGATCCATCAAAAATTTTGAAAATCTTTATCCTAAAGTTCATTTGATAAGAAAATATATATAAAAAAATATGATTCAGCTGTTTTACTCTTTAAATAATAACTACTGTAATTTTTGTTCGATTTTATCAAATGAATGTCACCACTTGTCTAACAGTTTTTAATTAAATTTTGTAATTAATAATAGCCAAACACAAAAACCTAAGAAACAAAACATATTTTCCAAGTTTATGTATACCGGCTAATCTATCCCCTTTCCAAAATACTTTAGATTTTCAAAATAGGTTGAAACATATTTGGGGAATCAATACTGTGAATCTGTGAAAAAATCAGAAAACCAGTTTGTGTCAAATAAGACAAATTTGGAGGGTTCGAGAAACATAAAAAATATGATTTTGAATTCTAATCAACCTAGTTAACAACTTAGACTATGTATTTTCACTGTCGCATTGTGTTATAGTACAAAAATTGTGCCTAAAAAATGGTAGTTGAAACAACAAATATTGTATTTTAAATTCAATAACAAAGCTGAATAAAGTTAAAGTAAACAGAGGAAAAAAATGAAAATAAAAAAAATTGTTTGTTTTAAATATTTTCTTTTCAATGCATACTTTTATGTAAAAATTATTCAAATGACGGAGAAATTTTTTCTTCATATTGTGAGTCATAATAATAATGAAAATGGCAAGAGTAAACAGTCATCGAATAACAGGAAACGCATTGCTATTTAAAATTGTACGAGTAAACAACTTGTGGGCCATCAGACGACTACGAGCAATATAATTTGTATACTGTCATCTGTCTGAATATTTTCTTTTATATAATATTAATTCGCCTAAGATAGTATTTTTTCTCTCATGTTTACATTCGTGAGACAAATTGTCTATTACCGCAGGACATATTTTGATTATTCAATGAATTTTTTTATATATTTTTTTAAATTAAAAACAAATATCTATGAAAAGCAAAGGAGATATAGAAAACTCTAATATATAACGATGCTATGGAAGCATGTTAAGAAAAAAAAATCTTAATTTTTCATTTCCCTTAAAATTTAACAACACAGAGTTTAAAAAAGAAAATATTGAATATTGTAATGCAAAATATTGGTGTTTTCAGTACAAATATCGCAATCAGTGCAAAAGAAAGTAAACATCTTCAACGGGGTATAAGATATTACAAAGTGACGACGAAGTAAATGAAAAATGAACCATAAAAACATTGAGTGGCCTAACCCCTTACACCAGCAGCACCGTCTGGAGCAACAGTAGGACATTTCTTACAACTTGTAACGAACAGTTTGTACGCTGAATGACACAGTTCAACGTTATGACTACATGTGTTGAACTAATTGAAAACAAAACGATAAGAGAAACACTCTATTTAAACTCTCAAACCTCTCTCAAGCCTCAACCAACGACAACGTTTCTGTAGAGATGTGATGTAAAATAATCAGTTATATTGGACATCCATTTCTACTGTAATACTATAGGGTGGGTAATTCAAAAGTTTAAATTTAAAAATATATTAAAACAATAACGATTTACAATTTTATCCAGTTTAGTTTTTGGTTGTGAAGTACAATTGTTTCGCACCATTCGATCAGACCAATTTTCGTGTACTTTGTCATGTGGGTCATGCCTAGAGTCTTGGAACGGCTAGTTGGCAACAGTTGGCAGGGCGGAATGAGCGGAAGTAAACGAATATAGAAATAGGGAAGAACAACTATGTCTAAAAAATAAACGGTACAAAACAAAGCTGTTCAAATTGCTGAAAGCTGTGGCTGATTAGTGAATGGAGGACATTTTGGCTGAGGTGGCAACAAAAAGTGGAAGACGATTTTTTTTTACTTTTAGCAAGGTGGGGAGAAGGTAGCAGGCGGCTCCAGAAGAACCAAATAAGGCGAGTGTGCGCAGCAGAAAAAAGGTAATTATATATTATATAATAATTATATATTATATTATATATATATATATATTTTATTATATATATATATATTATATATTATATATATATATATATATATATATAATAGGAACGTGTTGGGATTTTTTTTTTGAAACTAATATGTAAAAGAAATTTTTACTTAAAAGTTAAAAGTAAAGAAAAATAAACGCAAAAAAAGTTCTTTAACAAGAACAAAAAGTTAAATTGTTTTAACAAAAAGAATAAAAAAAACCTTAATAACAAAGTAATAATTAGTTTTTGGTTTAAAACAAAGAAAAGTATATAAAAAACGTACCTGGGAGTCGCATCATCCGCTACCTACCACTTCCTGCCACATATCAGCTCCATCCGAGTCTTCAATAGTTATCATACATCTGCTCGGGGATCATCCGCTGCTTACCACTTCCTGCCACACATCAGCTCCATCCGAGTCTTCAATAGTCATCACACATCAGCTCGGGGATTATCTGCTACTTACCATTCCCTGCCAAACATCAGCTCCATCCGAGTCATGAGCAATCTTCACTCAGCCGCATTGGGTCATCTCAATCGTCAGCATCTTTAGAAGGATCCCACACCCTTATCTGTGGTTAATAGCTTTTAATGTATAGTA
>QOCX01003181.1:0-18480 GCA_005959815.1 Sarcophaga bullata
ACCTCCTCCCCTCAGTAGCTGTAAGTAAAAATTAATTATAGAAGAATAAATAAAATTAACCATATTTAATAACTCATTTTATGACTGCAAAATAATGGCCAATTAATCATAATTCTTATTAGACTTGCTTCCCTGATTGATGGTCTGTATTTTTATTTGCTGATATTTTTGTTAATGTTGCTGTTGCTGTTATTTGTCGGTTTTTATTTTTTCTTAATCAATAAATTGGTCATTGATGAGTTTGCGTTATTAGTTTTATTGACCATTCAAGTTGTCCAAATTCATTCATGTATTCCAGATAAATATTTAACAAGACATAAAAATTACTATAAAATCATACTGGTTCCAGATTTTATAGAAATAAAAGATGTACAACAATGATTTGAAATATTTCTTCAATAGCAGATAAACGGTTTTGACTGGTGGTAATTCAAACTTGCGCTAACGACATATTTTGCATTGGATAACATATTTTTCCTTTTTTTTGTTTTAACCAATATATTTAGCCTTGAAAGACTAAGATAGATTTTGTTATTCTTTTTAGAGGATATGAATTTAAATTGGGTCACATAGAAAATACTTGCGGTTGACATTTTCCCAAGCAGTTTTATCGCTTTCGAATGAAAAATATGCCCAAGGCTGCCTCAATTTTTCCATGCGAACTGAAACAAATACTATTAAGATTACATTGCTTAGCATTGCTAAGAAACACAGTAGATTAAAACGTTTCAGCTGGTTGAAGCAACTTATAAATATAACGGATAATTCGCTTTGATTCCTCAAAATATTCTGCATAACCTTGATTATTCTCAATAAAAACTTTGAACTCATTTCTCTAGTCTAATATTCTGATACTTATTCTCCTAATGGCCCGTTTTTATTTCATGTAAATAATATTTACGAACGATAATTTATTCAAAAATACTCTCTGCATTGGTCTAAATTGATACCAATCCTTTATCCACCAGTTACAGAAGTTTATCCGTATATTTTCGGATACGTATGGTATACTCTTTCAGAAATAAGCACTACTCGATGTCACATAGATGAGTTGATCTATATGATTGTATTATTTTTAAACAATTAAATTAATCCATACGACATTCTTTTACAATAAATCGATAAAAAAAAAGCGCTCTCTTTCACTGAAATTGAATTAATGGAAATTTGGCGTATTTGACTATGTAAACTAGAGGATAAAATTTTTATTTACAACTGGATATAGATTTCGCTGCAAGAAACGATATAATTTTCATACTTTTATACTTTTTATATATACATAGTTCCTAATAGTTTCAATACTTTTCAGATAAATGGGAAACAACAATTTGAGCTAAAATTGATTCAGTAACCGTAGTCCCATCTAAAGGCTCTTTNGCTAAAATTGATTCAGTAACCGTAGTCCCATCTAAAGGCTCTTCATTTCAGACAAAATTTTCTGAGAACTATTTCTGTATTCGGTATTGTATGACCGAATATTATTGGCATAGACAGAATTTGAGGTGCTTTTAATCTGCAATATTATCTTAATATAAAGTATACTACCTATTTAATTACTGGTAAAGTAAGTATGTAAAGTTCCTGATACATAAAACGTTTTTCTACAACAATTTTTTTTGATATAAATTTACAAACTCTTGCTTTAGAAGAAATCTTGCTTTAATAGCATAGTATCGCATATTTCTGATTCTAACGACGTCAAATCTATACATATTCGATTTAGAATCGGTGCGTAACAAAATTGTATTAATCTTTTAGTGGCCTTGTAACTATAATAACTAATCTTTGAATGTGCTTTGTATTCAATATTGAAGTTTAAAATGTTAGAAATGAATTTAAAAAAAAAAATTAACGTTTAGACCTTATTTATTTTGTTTATCTATTTTAACTTAATTTATATTTTTAAGAATGGAACGTGTACTTGACTGCGTTAGATAGATAGACTGAGGTCCGTGGTACTTAGTCACTTTCTTTTTTTTAAAATGTCGTATATTATTTAAGAAAATTTTTTTCTATTTTAAAAAAAGAATAAGTTTTTTTTCGTTGATAATATCTGAATATATGAGGATGTACGAAGTAAATTTTATGGAATGCTAACAAAGTTCTCAAACAATATATGAACATAAAAACTACTTCCGATGACCAAAATCATACAGATTCTGTCCTTTTAATTTAAAATTCTCTATCAACTGCTACCGTTATTTGAATTAGTATACGTACATGCGTACTTGTATTTGTTGTTTTCATTTTAATTCATTGTCAATTTTCTTGCGCTAAACCGTATCTGCAGAGCTGCTCCATATTTTTTATTCATAGGGTTTGCAAGCCTTTAACCATCGGTTTGAGAATTTTGTAAATATACTCCTTTGTTGTTTTTGTATATTCATTATGTTGAAAATTATGAAAATTTTTGGTTTTAAAAAACAATTCGAAATAAATGATCGGCATTTATTTTCAAATAATAAACTTTATTTTTTTTATAAATTTAGGTTTGTTATTCGTATAACACTTTCCACTTGGCTTTAAGATTTATAACACTGTGATGTCCGTGTAAAGGTGCTAACCAGTTGAAATCGATCAACCTGAAGCTAATACGTGAGAAATACAGATCCATAACGACAGGAGTCTTCAAAGAAAATTATTAAAGTCAGTTAAAGATATATAAATAGCCATTCACCATTCATTAATCGTATGTGATTACGCACAATTTTTTGTCAATGTTATACTGTATGCCTTGCTTAGTTCTCTGTGAGCGGAGGATTAATTCCTCCTTTAATCTCCAATTTCGCATATGCATTTTGAATATTTAGCATGCTCATAGAATCGCTGAAGAGAGTTCAAGAAATTTACAAAAGTAAGCTACAAGTTTCAGGAATAGACAGCAATGCATAAATAAACACAACTTGAAGCCCTCATCGACTACAGCTATAATCCAAATCAAAATATTTTGCCTGTTCCTTACACATAAGCAAGGGCAGCAATCTAGGCTCACAAATATTTCAAGATACAGTAATTCCCTAAATATTAATAAAATTTGTGAACAAAATTGTGTAGGTTGGACAACAGTCGAGTTTTGCGCACGGTTTTTCTTTTTTATTTATTCGCAAGTTTATTCCTTGTTTGCTTACGCCACATGTTTACACTTGAGAATCAACTTTTCTAAATGGAATTGAAATTGAAAATCATGAAAATGGAGTTTTAAGGGTTTATTTTTGTTGGCACAAAGTTAGAACAACCTTAAGTCCGGAAGCTTATTTAAACCCCAAGTCATACGGATACTCAATAAATCTCAATGTATGAACACGTGTATGTGTATATGCACATGTGTGAAAGTGTGTGCATAACCAAAATGGAAGTGAAGTGTTAGCAACATGGTGGTACATTTTCCGAACAACGAAATTAAGATCGTAAATTTTATTCGGCCTGTTTTTCTCTTCCATTTCGATAGAAACGCCAAATATGAATATAGGACGCACAATGGGGAACTGGGAAATAAAAGCAATACATTAATGTAAGTCAGAGTAGAGGGATGATAAGTGAAATTCGAAAGAATGAATACAAACGAATACGGCCGTAAAACTGTAAGTAAACGTCATTAAATACTAAAACAACAATATGGGCTTAAAAGTTTTATAATAGGGGAGTAAAAAAGGAATAAAAAAAAAGAAACTCAACCNAAAAAGGAATAAAAAAAAAAAGAAACTCAACCAGATGGGGTTGATAAAAAAAATAAAATAAAATAAATTCGTTAACAATCCAACTTCAGGCAAGCGCTAAAAAAATTATGGTGAAACTGTTACATTGTGCGTCCCTTTTTACATAATTAAAGGGTGTGACAATAAAAGCATTGTGAGTTTTCTAATTTTAATAATTGAAATAAAACAAGAATTCAAAAAAAAAAAACAAAGAAAATTTACATCGAAAACAAATTAGGAGATTAACTTTAAAGATTCTCTTATTCCATAGTAAATATTGGACAAGGCCGCATAAAATAGAATACAACAGCAAAGAATATAATATTAATTATTAATATTATTAATTATTAAAATGTTATTAAAATGTCTATTAAATTATGTCTATTAAAATAATTAACAATTCGAACAATTTTTGCCTCAGAAAAAAGGGGATCTACGATTTTATTTTTCTTTTAATAATACTTCACTAAAGTAATGCAAAAGTTTTAATAAGGAAAAATAACTTATTGTTATCAAATGTTGTCGAATTTAAGATAAGATTTTATCTATAATGGAGGAGAAATAGGGGAATAAGCTTAAGGAAACGAATATTGTAATTCGTATACAAATGGAAGCACAAATACTGAATGATGCTTTTAATTTCCAAAGTTGTAAATTGATATTAAAAATAAAATTATTCTCATATTAAATATGTTTGAATTTGCATTTATTGAAAATATTTATTTCATTCAAATGTAAGAGTGTTTTTATTATCGAAATTAATTCAATTAGAATATTGAAAATCTTTCTTTAATTGCCGCTTGATGAATGCGGCCATGGTAGTACAAAATTTTAGAAGCCTGCCGATTTAACATGAATATGGTCTTTTTCTAGTACTTCTCAAAATATACTGAAATCCTTACATATGATCGCGTGTTTTATACTTTTATGCCACGGTGCTGCTATAATACTACGGAAGATTTTGCTGTCAGGCCTTTGAAGTATTTTTTTATGTGAGTATCAAAGACAGCTTCTCATAACAGAATAAATCATAATCATACCATATCATATGGATTTTATAAGCTCAATACAATAAGTAAATCGTAGCCATAGTCTAGTAGGTAGTGTGTTGCCTTATTAGACGAAAGGCCAAGGTTCGAATCTCCAGTCAGACATGGAAAACGAAATATGAAAAAATATTTCTTCGGCGACTTTCTCTCAGCAGATTTCTGGCAAAAACTCTGAGAGTAAATAAAATTGCCAAAAAATCAGTTCTTCGGCGTCGGCTTTAAACTGTAGGTGGCGCCACTTATGTATGAAGAGTTATAATGGCATGCATGTATGTAATACAATAAGTAAACATAAATAAATTAAATTAAATATTTGTACATCACAGAGTTTCAATCTATAACTTTAATTGCTAACTTGGCATCAAACTGAAATTTCGAAATTAGAGGAATCGTTAGGATATTAAACATAGGATTGCGAATGCACACTTGTGTGTTTATTGAAATGGAACAATTTGTAACGTAAATAATACGTGATTGTTTCCTCACTCTTATGCTACATGGTCACTTCTATATAACGGTACGGTATATATGAGTTACCATAGATACTCATAGACAGAGTTCGTAAAGTGGGACATAAATAGCATTAATGAAAAGAAGATGTGTTATGACTATAGGAAGTCATTCCATAAACGTCTATTTATTACCTATCCCGACTAGAAGTTTATTTTTTCCTTTGTTGAGGAAAAAATATTCTGGATTTTTCGAACCTAAAAGTGTTGAAGTACAGCAACAGTAAGTGAGATTGAACAAATTCGTCAATCACACTTTAGTCTTCTTACCATCGTTTCTCGCCCAACCACTAATACGGTTTCGTAAAGGGAGATCAGTTATATCAGGTACATCTTATACCTTTAAGGTCTTTAATCGCATGCGGCAATAAATAATTTGACTCCTTTGTACTAATTGCTTGCAAGTATATCGTAATAGATTCCGTTCTTTGGAATTCCAGGGCTCCTCTAAGCCATTTTATGCATTCCTTAAGTTTAACTTTGTGTTGAGTTACCTGTACTGTTACCGACCATTGGTAAAAGATCTATTTCTAAGACACATTAAAAATGAATTTTACTACTTACTTGTAAAGAAGTCAATCATATAAATCCGATTTACTGAGTCACTTCTTATGAAAAAGCTTCTGCAAAATTTCTAGTACACATTATGCAATGTAATGACCCTCGACGTAATGCAAGTGGATATACGACTATTGTAAAAAAGTCAACATTATCTACAAGCAATGAAAGTCTTCATTCAGATTATTTATAATAAAAAAGGATCAAGTATTATTTACTTGCTTAAAATGGGTTTGTTGAGTTTTGACCAAATTACTGGCAAATTCTAGGAGTTACAAGAAGACCGATACATCGATTTTTTTCGATATTTTATTTTCCCATCATTAAATAGTTGAATATAAAACCGAAAGCACATATAAAACCTACAAACAATACTTTAGCGCAACGGCAAATGTAAGCAGCAATTTAGTCGCACTATATAACGTTATATGATTTCAGAAAAATCCTAAAAAAAAAATCTATTTCTCGATTGATTACTATGCACAGTATCATAATATATGTTCCTTTAAAATTGTATACTCTTATGATCAAAAATTACGACTTAGTGACGAAAAATGTCGATTGATTTTTTATGTCAAAACTTTACTAATTAAAAAGTTGTTTGCTTCTCCATATTTTTAATGAAACTTAGACGTCATGTGAGTTCATACTCACATGACGATAAATACTACAAAAATGTTATTTGAAATAAAAACTAAGTTTTTTACAAAAAATTATTAAATGATGTGCACGTGTATGTATGCAGAAAATCATTCATTTAAATGATATCGATAGTTCCTTTGATTTTAAAGTCGCCAATAACAATTCGTGTAAATTATACAACTAAACTAAACACAAGCCCAAAGTACGTTTTATGATGAACCACTTAGCAGATTTTCAATATGAACGCTGGTAAATCGTCCATCAACCGGTGATGTATCGCCGATTTATCATTCGTCAAACGCCGATGTATCTCAAAACATCGATGTTTATGATAAACCCAATTACAAAATTAGTAAACCAAATAATAAATGGCTTAAAATACAAAGAGAGCACTTCAGCTTTAGTTACAAGGAAAAATACGATTAAGGACATCATGGTACTCATCTTAGAATTTCCACTACAACGTAACGTTAACGTTACTTAAAGACATTTTTGTTATTTTATTTCTCAGTTGGGATTCCCATGTGTGCAAAGCAAAGAACTGTTGTCAGTTAAGACAAAAGTGTAAAATGCCTCTTGGGTGGAAATATTCGACGCTGGCCCACAAGTGTCACCTTTAGTAATTACAAACTTTTGGCCAGCTGATAGTTTTAATAATTTTATGGAATTGTAAAACAAATACCTCTCTTAGATTAAATATATTAAAGTCGGATTTCCATTTACTATGGGACTATGTTTATAACAAATCACTGGGCATTTAATAATTAATTTGCAATTAATTTGCGAAGACCTGACCAAAATTGCATTCAATTTCGAGGGGATTCAAACTTCAAAATTCTTCGCATTTACAGTCTCAAATCCATAAACTGATAATGTTCGTGAAAAATGTTAAATTTTTATTTTTTACATAATTTACGTAATTTCCTGTCCTGTTGCCTGTTTATTCTAATGTTTATTATTTTTTGACATTCTTGTCAGACAAGAAGTAGACAATACATGAATGATTCTGTTAGCTTTTAATGAAATATACATTTTCGTGGACATATTGATGGATTGTTGAAATTATTCAATGAGAATATTTAGAATGTGTTCTGCAAAACCTATTCATTTTTTCATTTTAAAACAAGTCTTTTGGTTAATACCCAATAGCTTGGATCAGTTTAAAGAATCGACAGGAGAGACTGTTGATAATGGGTGTGAAGGCAATAAAAAATCTAACTGACGTCAGAGCAAATTCTTGTGTTAATGTCAGCAAAAGCGTTAAATAATGTTACTATCGAAGACACAATAAACAAATTCTGTTGAATATAAAAAGGATTGTATGCAAATAATACAAAAAATATAAAATAAATTTGAAAAATACGTTTGATTTAAATAATTTGTTTTATCCAAAAACGTCAAAAGATAAACTAATACTGCACAATGACTTAGCCCCATAAACAATATACATACTGCTTAAAGTAGTGCTGCTGTTTCTTCTTAATCATATCTCAACCACCTTACGTCCTCTAACCATGGTGTGAATAGTAGTTTATCTATAATTAATTCCCTTCTTTTTTTTATTGAAAATAAAACACTAGCCTAACTTATAAGAAGAATTCAATGAATTACGTAAATTTAGTCAAAATCGTTGAATTATTGAATTTTAGATTTTTAAAAAATCTTTTAATATCCGATTTGAGCATACTCTAATCCATAACAATTGAATGATAAAAATGTTTGAATCTTTATTGCAATTAACGGAAATGTGATTTAAGTGTCTGTCGCATAAAAAGTGTGCATTTGAGAGGATATTGGCTTTTAGTTTACCACTTCCTATTAAACTTTTTAATTTAAACTTAGCTACTGAGCTATTGAGGACATTTTAAAAAGCAACAAAAATGCAATATGCTTGCGAACTAATAATTAAAAGGAACTTTTAGTTCAAATTTTGTTAACAATTATCCAATACACGTGCTTTATCTCTATAAAGAATTCTCTCTTGTAAATTTCTTGCTTTTTTTGATCTTTTAAAATTTTCTTTCCATTTTTCCGGGGAACTTCTCGAATATTAAATGTCTAAAGACCAATTATTTCTTAAATTGCCTGCATTTCAATTTATGGTCAACTTTTCTTTCTGAGATTTTGGAATATTTTGACAAAATCGTTATTATTTTACTTGCTTGACTTATACACGATTCTTGTTACATGCCCATTTACAAACATTTTAATATTTTCTGCATTATTTGTAACAAAAATTAAATTCATTTCGAGTTGTTCTATTTAAAATCGAACAGATTAAATGTTCAATGCCATTAATTTAAAAATCAATTTCTTACGTATTTTTTAATTTATTTTCCTGATTCCTAACCAGCCCTGATTCGTTCAATTATTCATTCCTTAAAAATAAAAAAAAATTGAATAAAGAATGTGAAACAGTAAATGGTGCAGCAATCACACATATGAACGTATTCCTATACATACATATGTATACTATGTGCGTGTATGTATTAATGTATCTTCAAATACGTATGTATTTATATATATATGTATATGTGTAGGTATATATAATTTGTGTAGTTAGCCATCTTGACAGAAACACATGGCCATAAATTTCATTTCGTCTGTCACAGTATTAATGGAACAGCCCTAAATTTATGCCACAAGCAGCGGTGTCAAAGCAGCAACTCATGTCTTAAATTTCTGTGAAGTGAATGAAAATTTATACTTTTACGCCCATACACACATATTACAACACAAATACAAATGCAGTTGAAATAAAATTATTGCATAGCAGTCGGTCCGAATAACTGACTTTCATTATATTAATATCGTCAAACAGAAATAAAAACTAAATACGAAAAACAAAAGCATTCAGTAAAATTAAGAAATTCTTTTTTTTTCTTTATTTGATGATAGTTCTGTTCTATAATTCCTTTAAATGCAAACGTACGGCGTATCGGAGTGGTAACCCCAAAAGCATTTAAGCTTCATATACATTTGAGGCAGGAGCCTGTTACTATAGTGATTGAAATTTTTGTTTTATGGCCGAATACAAAAAATCATACAGAATATAAAGAGTAGAAGTAGTAATATAGCAGTCGCCGCAGTCTAGTAAGTAGTCCGTCTTTGAAAATCCTAGTTTAGGCATCTTGAATAAAAGGAACCAAGAAAGAATATTTTTTCGCCGACTGCCTTTCAACAGTTTTCTGTTAAAAACTTTGAAAATAAATAAAAATTGCCACGAAAAGTTTCTTAAAAGTGTCTTTCAAAGTCGAATTTAAACTATAAATCCCGCCTCTCATGTATAAAATTAACACACACAAAGTGGATGGTGTGAGAAGCTAATGCTGACTAAAGCGTACGAGGAGCGTTCAAAAATAAGATGTATTTTAAAATTTCGCTAGCTATGTACATATATTCGGCTTTTAATTGTTTATTAATTTGAAAATGAATCCTTTTTCTTTGTACAGACCTAATATATAATAGCAAAGTAGTTTATCTCACGTCCCAAGAGTTGTATGTTGTATTTTTATTTTTAATAATTCTTTAAGAACTTGAAAACTTTGGTCACAATTACAACGTCTACATCATCATACTATACCGGTTCAATAAGCATCCATAAAAAATTTTCTGAATCAAAATAAAATTTTGTGTCAATTAATTTATCATCCTTTAGATTTTAATTTTGTGTATAATCTTGTTCATTCGGAACACATTCATGTACATATATTATGTGTATTATGTCATTTCTGCCCATTGAATGCAGCATAACAATTTACTTTGATTCAAAAAAAATTTTTTTTCAGATTCTCAGAAGTGAGCAAAATATTTTTCCGAAATTATCATTTTTTTCTTTAGCATAACTCTGAGGTATACAAATTTTTATCGAATCACAGAATTTATTTAATGCCAATTTCTTGAACATGTCTTGGAAAAAAGGCCACACGACTTTACTTCTTCCGGTTTGGTATAAAATCATCACATAGCGTCAACAAACATTCTTTGCTCTAACCATGTATTGTTAATACACATCGAATTTATTTCACAAACGAACAATTTACAGCTTGTGCTTTGGTTGACAAAGCTTCATCTAGATTAATTAATTAATAAGCTCAAATTATGTATGTGAATTATATTGCTGATCTGTCAGCGTTCCGTTCTTCGAAGAACTGAAGACGAAATACAAAATGCTAATGATACAGTCTAACTGATATAACCACATGATAACATTGTTCATAGACATATATATGTAGTCAAATTGGCTTTCATTTGTTTTAAATTGCATCTTCTCGTTAAATATGAATTTTCGGTCTCAGCCGTAAAATTATTCCACTTAGTTGTGAGCCTTGCCATTATATTTCTTTTCATTGGTACACGAATCATTAAAATCACACACATAAAATCGTTATATTGTTTTAAGTACTTTGAACAAAACGTTTTACTGACTTATTCGTAAGCGTAAAAGTACTTATTGCAATGCTAATAATCTAGTTTAAAGCAGGCACAGTTAAAAAAGGCTTTTGATTTTTTGATTGTTTGATACGTTCCACAACGATCACATCTAAACTTATAAACGTTAAACGACGTTATTACTGTTCGCTGGGTTCCTTGCTCTATATGATTTTTAGCGCTTTCCGTTTCATACACGATATTCTCTTTTTTCCTTTTTTTTGGAGTTTTCTTTTCCCTTCGTTTCAGAACCTTAATTCGAGTAAGCAATTAAACTATAATTTATTAGCCGTAAAATATTTTCTAAGCTATAAACAAACCCTTACGGATATAAAGTTTTGAAACTTTTTCAGATATCGATAACATCGATAATACAACTAATACTCTAATACAGAAATATATTGTGCATTTAATCGGAAAAATATTGGATTCTACGAACATTGAATTCTATTTCCTAGAATTCAGAAAATCCTATCAGACTCATTTAAATTTAAAATTAAACACGGTAAAAATTGTCAATGCGGTTTCCTTTAAATATGTATAGGTTTGGTTATGTGAACTTAAAAGCAAAGACTTGATCTTTAATTCAATAATTAATTTTATTGAAAGACATCAGTTCTTTAATTTGGACGATTGTGATATTGGTATTGGTCCACATCGCACTCTTGCAAGAAAACCGTATTGAGAGTATGTGCTCTTTGCTCGTATATCTACAACTATCCAATAGAAATTTAATCTGCTCAATTATGATGCCATTAAATACAAATTTGTTTTTAAACTATTGGCACTAACAACGACAAAAAAAATTTAACAAAAAATTCTTTTTAAAAATTTAAAAATTAACCAAAAAAAAATATTTTTTTTATACAATTGGTAATTATGACGAAAATATTTTACGGTCATTACTTCTTGAAGATTTCACAGTTTGAAATACGGAAATAAAATTAACATTTAATACATCGTAGACTGTTACTATCAATTACAGGTGAATTTATATCATTGACCTTTTAACATGTTGTGTCATAGTATTCTACTGTTTACACGGTATAGTATAGAAGGAGTAAGAATACGTGGTTAAAATGATTAGAAATTATAACGAAAATTTACAACCATTCCAAGTCATATTGTAGTTTCACTGTTCATATGTTTTTCACTATTTTGGATTTTGTTTTTATTTTTTTTTATTTTTTTATGTCTAATTTTTAGATTTTTCTTTATTAGAAATTTGATGCATGAATGGTTGGTTAGACGGTTTCATGGTTTTTCGATGGCCATGAAGCATAAATACAGAAAGAAAAGAAACACCGAATGGAATTGCAATTATTTATGGGAAATCTTAAGGCGAATTGTAAGTTTTCCTTTTGTTTACATGAAAAATATAATTGAGTACTTTAGTCATAAAACGTAAAAGTAAAAAGCAAATATCAGAAGAAGAAACAAATAAAAAAAAACTAAACTAACTATAGAATCAAAAGAAAAAGATTTTATTTAATTATTTTTATTTGTCGTATTATTACACGTAATAGTTGTCCTCTAGCGTATAGTTAAAAACATATTTCTACGGAAAATATATTCCATCAGTCTTGGAATTAACATTATTTCTTCCATTCAATCAGGTAAAGATAAAATTAATTAATTAATTACTACAAATTCCGAATTCATAACTGATCTCAAAAGTCCAAAAAATTATAATGATGCCAATATACAGTAATAAATATTCGGGTATGTTTCGGGTATATAATCAAGAATTTCTTAACGATATGGCAACACTTAATAATCCATTTTCATATGGACAACAGAATACTTGTGTAATTAATTCAATTATGGTTTTTGTTTTATAATTAAAATAGATTGACTGTTATAATTCACCGGGGTGTTTGAGGTACGTTTGTTTGATTTCAAACGGGAACTGTGACAGGCTGTACCATACCAATCATATAGTCTTAGCTAATCGGCTCCTGAAATTAAAGTATTCCTTGTAATTGTATTGTAATTAATAATTATACGAGTTAACGAATTATTCACTATTTTGATAGATTCCATTAGCCATATAGGTACTCTTGTCACTACTGGAAAGAATGAGAAGACATGATTTTCTTAGCATTTTATTGATAGAAATTTTGTTCCGACATATCTTTTGTTTGGTTTTATTTGAATATTCCACTTAACTTTTAGTAACAAAATAGTAACGGAGTTTGGTAGTGCTTTGCTTGACAACGCTTATATCTGCAGTCCAGTTTGATGAGAGCTTTTGTAACGGTCTTAAATTGTAAACCGTAGATGCAATACTAGTGTAAATAAAGATTACCCCAACCAAAATCACAGCAGTGCTATTCTTGTACAGAAAACATTTTAAGGGCTGGACATGCCATAATGGATATTCAGTAAAGCTTGCGGTATAATTTTGACAGAACAACCCAAGAATAATGGATTGGATAATGAGAAACAAATCTAACATAAGATTCAAAAGAAAAATTAAAATGGTTGAAAAAGATTGAAAAAATCTGAGTAATAAAAGTAAATGAAACAATTTGAATCAATTTGAAAATGCTGCTTTAAGAGAAAGAAATCATTCTGTAGTAAAGAGATAGGAAAGGACAACAGGAGTAAGGAAGCCTAACCCAGAGTGACATTTATAACTAATAAAAAAAACAATAGAGAACTTATGACGTTAAAAAAAAGATCGATTCAAATTGAACAGAAATTACAAAGGACAAAACATAAGCAATACTACTTCACAGTCAGATCAATAACGCCAAATATCTTGGAATTAGAATTGGATCGAATATGACAAACTAAAAGCCAATCTTAGGTATCAACCATAAAAATCTTATACCGGCTGTACGACATTTTCAACCCATTTGAGCATAATATAAGGATGGTTGCGATCGTATAAATATGTGTTCTAAGACTACATCTTCCAAAGTTTTGTTTTACTATCTCTAGGTGTTCACCATCAACATGTGGCCAAGCGACAAATGTTGAAGCAAACTGACTATACTCTGTATATTATATAGGTTCTTAAGCAGACGCCTCGTAAAACCTAGTACAGTAGGAAATTAAATGAATTCGTAATTGATTCTTTACTTATTTGCGAAGGAAAGGAATACAATTGTATATGCACTAAATCTGGTGTTCTTTGTCTTGTTTGGCACTGGCGAAGTGTAGACAAAAGATTTTTTAGCGTTCTAAATTCATTACCATTACATGTCTATCAAGGTAATGTTTTGGTTAGAAACCCATACCTTTCATAAATGAAGGAATATGGGTGCAATCGGTATTACAATTGAACCAGTTTCTCCAAACCTAGCTAGAAACTATCTAAATTAGATAGATAGGCGAAATTCAACGGAATGGGGCAAATAACGACAATGAGCAGACCTATACGTTGGCAATAAGGAGTCCTTCCAAGTCGCTGATGCAGTCAGTAGGAAGAAAGAAGGGTATGCTCTGCAAAAATAGAAGATGTATCGTGTTTAGCATAATCTAATAATTACATCAGACTATCCGGAATTAGCCTGAAGATAGTAATCACTGAGCACTTGTTTAAAACAAAAGAATCGTTTCAAGGGTAACATGGAGATTCTGTGATTAAGAAAACCCATCAACTGAACACACAGTTACTACCAGCGCCGTATAAATCCATATCAGAAGGAAGCAGAGAACTATCTCTACTGATAACGAACATTTTTAAGTCTGAAATGGGAAAAGCACTGGAGGAGACACTAAATTGATGCACTGTATGGATTAGAGGCAGTACAGTGATTGCCTCTACATAGCAGTAATAATAATGTTAACTCTTACTGGGTTAATGTAAGTTGATGCCAGAAAATCTTCAAATCAAAATTCAATTTCTTTATCTGTTTTAAAGGTTCTTTGAACAGTTGCGAATAATCACAATTCCTATTGTTAAATAACAAAAAAGAAATCTGAGCAAAATGTTTAAAAATGGTGGCAAGATAAATTCAAATTCATTTTATTATTGTAAATTTATATGCAAATTGCATTATACTTTGATGACTCATAAAGAGTTCTTAATTTATGTATTATTTCTATTATAATAAAAAGAAAACGAACTGCAAAAGAAAATTAAAACCCGAACTGAAGTGAAACAAAATTTGTTTATCAAGACAAATATTTGGCCATAAAACCCCCGAAAATAAACGTAAAGAAAAGAGAAAAAATGTTTTTGTGTACAAATTTGATAAATGGAAGGAGGGAGAGCTGTATAAATGGTGGACTGATGTAGAATCTATGATAAATGACTGAATGAAAAATTGTGTTCTTATTAATGTCTTGAAAGAGAAGGGAGAGAGGCCACAATGAATGGATCCTGGGGTATTTGAATAAATAAATGACTGGATAGACTGATGTTTTCAGCAATGTGCTCGACTATGTTATTTTATAATATTGCGTTTGTTTTTTTTTTTTTTCTGCCTGCCTACTGACGTTCCAGATGACAACGAAGATGATTATGATGATGACTATGATGCTGATGCTGATGCTGATACTGATGCAGACGATAATGGAGTAAAAATAAATACATTTGGTTGAATATATTTTATGTTGCAGAAAAATGTAATTTCCTTTATTTTTACGACCAAAAAGTGAACATCAAATGTATAAAACGAAAACAGAACAATAACTCGAATGAATCTAGACGGCATTAAAGCCTTCAGTTAGATATTAAGCAACCGTTAAGTAACACAAATTCATTGTTATGCGAGATGAATTTTGATGGTGGGTGAAAATTGCGGCATTTGCCTCGAATGATCAATGCGTTATACAATACATATCCTTTTAAAAATTGAAAATTCAATTAATTACAATACAATTACAAATTATGTGTAATTATTACGAGCTGAGTAATTTAAAACATAGTCTAACAGACCAGAGACTCTGGTGAGAATTGAAACCACGAATCGTTCGCTAATAATCTAGCATTCAACCCGGTAGATTACCTTGGCGCTCAAGGACTCTTTTCTACGCCTGATAATCAATTAGCGGTATTTTACCGTTTTAAGTTTATCAGCAAAAAATGAATTGCCTTTGTTTTGTCAATTTTATTGATTTATAAACATTTTGATCCTAATGCGAATAGGCAAACAATATCTTGAGAGGAAATAGGTACATAAGTAAACTAAGATTTCCTAACTCGGGTGCTTTAACTCTCAAGCTACCAAAATTAGACTTTTTTGTTCCATTTAAATATATTTATTCTGGCGTTTAAATTTCAAATAAAAAAATTTAATTTGCATTGATTTGGTATCTCATTATTGGTTTCCTAATTTAACGAGATTGAGATACAATGGTTCGACTCTTTTTTTTTTTTTTTAAAATTTTTTTTTTTTTTTTTTTTTTTGTATTTTAATATATAGTACGCCTCTAATATTCAAACTACTTTAAATTGTCGAAAATCTTGACTAATTTTTACTTTCCGTTGGAAATATTATGAATGAACGAAAATTTGGCGCCTTCGGAAAATAGACCATGTATGTGTTGTATTGTTGTTGTGATTTAATTATTTTTTAATTGATTTATATCAGTGAACTATTTAAGCGAAATAATTTGAATTCATTGTTTTCACATGAGAAGTGTATCGAAACAATTATTAATAGCCCTGTAAGTGCGTCCACATTTACGGTCGTATAAACGTTTCTTTATGTGTTAATAAAATTTAATTTTTTTTTCTCTCTTTACAAGCTGGTAAATATAGGAGTGTGTGTATATATAAGTATATAATAATGTTTAATTTTATGGCGATCGTAATAGTAATAATTATCATCAGCCACAAAAACAACAGCAAAAAAAAAAAAAAGAAAAGAGAAAAAAACGACGCAAAGCAAACTTTAGAATTCGACACTAAAATCATCCATCAATAATGAGCAGAATAATGAATGGCAAGTTTTTTTTTTAACTCTTTTCGGTTTTTTTGTTTTTTCACTTTTTATTATGGAATGAAATTGTTTATGGCAGTAATAATTCACTATAATTTGCACATAAAACATTATGACAGACCAACATTTATTGACTAAATTGTTTATACAGATTTTGAAAATAGTTACAGGATATGAACTGTAATATATTGATATTGTGGGATGAAATGATAAACAGATATGCGGTAGCAAAATGACTAAAATGATTATGAATTGAATAAATTTTTTAAATTTCAGATTTTCAAATTAATTTCATTGATTACAATACCACTAACTTAACATACATACATACATAATTGGCCATTACAACCCTTCAGTCAGGATATCGGCCTAGCTTCTCACACCACTTAGGTTGTGTGTGTTAATTTTATACATGAGTGGCGGGACCTACAGTCTAAACCGACCCGAACGACAGATTTTTTGAGATAACTTTTCATGGCAATTTATATTTACTCTCAAGTTTTTGCCAGAAATCTGCTGAGGGAAGTCGCCGAAGAAATATTTTTTTTTTTCATATTTTGTTTTTGATGTCTGACCTGGGATTCGAGCCCTGAACTTTCGTCTAATAAGCAACACATAATACTTAGACTACAGCCGACCACTAACTAAAATTTTATGAAAATTGAACGAAAATCCTTCAATGATAAACGCCCGCATATGTCGTGAGTGAAAAAGTTTTTCGAGTTTACAATTCGTTTGAATTCTAACTTTTTCAAAAGCATTGGATTCTCTTTCGGAATGATGTAAAGTAACCATAATAATTAAATATGTACATCTAATGAAATTACTTCAAAAATAAAATCCTTGTGATCATAGGTTTAGTCTACAGTATCCTCTTCTTGCAATGAATAAGTTTAGAATGGTTTTGTCAGAATTCTTATGCGATTGGCTAAAAAGTTTAATGAAAAAGCTTAGCGAAAAAGTTTAATGAAAAGTTTAATGAAAAAAGTTTAGGATAATTATATTGTTTAGTAATTTCGCTGTTATTCAATTAAATCAGAGAATAAGTAACTCCTGTTATTGCATTTGCGGCCGCTTATTTATTGTGCCCGTCATGTCTTTTTTAAGCTGATTCCTCTCAAGAGCCCTTAAATCATCCTAAATGTGTCATTTATAATACTATGTCTGCCCTGGCTGGCAGTATCCAGATCCTGTGAACTGTATTTTTGTATTTCGAAAACCTGACTATGTTGCAGAGAAATATTTTCCGAAATGCCTAAATTTTCCAGTGTAAATAACAGTTTTGATCAGTAATACCAGCTGAAATAATGAACTTAGAACCAGAGACACTTCAGATAGGAATCATAGGCGACCACACAAAAATTGGATTCTACGAGCAAAGAAAAATATATCAGAATTGTTACAAAAGATAGTGATCTCGTACATTGGAGATGAGTTAGGTCGCATGCAAGGTGTGATGCAAAATCAAGCTCTGTGTTTGTACTACATGGTAGAAAAAACATTGAGTTGAGTTTACTCATTTAAATTGTTAAAAGGCTTGGAAAAGGGAGAAACAGAGAGATGATCTAGTAGTTAACATTGGGCCATAGCCCGCGTGCGAATCAAACAGATGCATACTATGAAGCATAATATTGAAGAAAGATTTGGTGAAGATGAAGAAGACAATGCGCTCAACAAAAATCAGGCCTTGTGGTTGGGC